>VDFB02358526.1:0-27896 GCA_007258455.2 Sequoia sempervirens | reverse complement strand
TGAAAACTAAAAATGAGAGACTGCAAAATTAGAAAAAAATTCAATCTTTTCAATAAAATGATATCTAAAATACTGCATTCATAAAAAGTCCAATATCACACTACCGCAGCAGTCAATAGAGGTATGCGCGGGATGGAGGGACATATAGGTCAATGTACAAATGCTTACTACAATACTGCGACAACCAAATATGAATATCAGTAGAATTAACCAAAACAGTGACACTCAACTGCTACAATTAACCCACTATCCCGCAGGAGTCGAAAGGGGTGTGTGCGGGGTGGCGGTATTGCTACCGCTAACCTACAATGATCTTGATATGATAGAGCAGTATGGCGGTGAATAGACACTCAACCGCTAGAATTAACCTGTCGTCCTGTGGGAGTCCCAAGGGGTGTGCATGGGGTGGTGGTACTGCTAATGCTACCCCACAGTGGTCTTGAAATGATAGAGTGATACTATGGTACAAGTTGTCAAAGCATTAAATGATTGCACCATTCGATTTGCCAAGATCAATGACATGTATTCAAAAGCAAAATATGGGAAAATTATAAAATATTTTACATGAATTCACATTAATAGTGAGGTGACCGATCTCAACAGTAAATATTACTTCAAACTCGATGACATTTTGGAAATCATTCACACAACTCAGCGTATTGAAGGCAAGGGAGTTCAAGCAGGAAAACTCTCAACTATTATTTTTCTGGGTAAGTTCATAGAAACCCTCTATAGAAAGTGTATAAGAACCAAATTTTCTTCTACAAGTAGACACTTAAAGAAATCAAGTAGGAGTAAATTCTTTATCATGCCACCCAAAAGAAGTCAACTTGTGAGTAAAAAGGAAGAGTCCATAGTTTTTAAATCAAAGAAGAGGTCCCTGCAAGAATCCATTTTAGATGTGTTACCTAATTTTGTAGACAAAGGATCTAAAAAGGTGCTTAAAGGTATAGCCCATGGATGTAGAGACACAATTATCCCTATCTCAGGGTGGGATATGTTTTGGTACTTCTATGAAAAAAAGGATGACAAGATTCCAGTTTCAAATCCTTAGACCTTAGATTTGGCCAAATTGATAGTCCCAAATGTCTTTGTAGATGTTAAGTTTATTAAAGTATTGGCACAATATTATCACACGACTACCAGGACAATAAGAATGCCAGATGGTTCACAATTAGTGGTGTTGACTAAAGAAGCAATTATAGAGTGTTTTATGTTAAACAAGCAAGCTATCACTAAGATTGACTTGGATAGAAGTGAGGAGGATTATAGGAGATTGAGAAAAACCTACAAGAGTGATGAACTTCCTTTACACGTGAAAAGGGGTGTAAAAAATAGGAGGATACCTATCTCCCCCTTCCGAAATTGAGCCATTTTCCATAGAAGACTTCAAAGTATATTTCAAAAGAACTTATTTTTATTTGTGCCAAGTGCTTGGAATAGATGTTGAAGAGAGGATGCCAACCTATATCATGATGATGGCAATGAAGATACAAAATCCTGAAGTCAACATTGATTATGACTTTGCTGCTGAAATTGATAAAGGGCTACATGAGGGATTTTTCCAAGAGAGAGCTTAGCTCCCATCATTTTCAGGAAATACTCTTTGTAGTGTCATTTAATATTATACCAAAATAGAAACATATGGACTAAAAGAATGTGTTTGGGAATGAATGATGATGGCAACGAAGATACAAAATCCTGAAGTCAACATTGAGTATGACTTTGCTGTTGAAATTGAGAAAGGGCTACATGAGGGATTTTTCCAAGAGAGAGCTTAGCTCCCATCACTTTCAGGAAATACTCGATCTGTAGTGTCATTTAATATTATACCAAAATAGAAACATATGGACTAAAAGAATGTGTTTGGGAATGAATGATGATGGAGGGAATATGTTTCCTATACAAAATTGGTGTTACATATGGGATAGTAGATGTAAAAATAGTGATTATGTAATATTTCATGATGATTTCATAGTAAAGGTCATGTTCTCTCTTGGTCATATTTCACCAATATTGCCTAATAAAATCATGCACGTATTAAGACCTTTAGCATTGAAGCCAAAGCAAGGACACACTCACAATTTCGGTAATTGGTTCTTCTTAGCAAACTAAATAGTAATAAGGGTCTATGGGTGTCCTCAAGACCCACATGTTTTACCTAAATTTATTTCTATTCAAATTGAATTTTTAGAATTTATGTGGAAAATGTTATGGATGGAGTAGGATGTTATGAAAAGACAAAAAAAGGGGGCATTCCTCCCTGACCTAGCTCAATGTGAGGAGCTATTTGTAGGGTCTAACACTCTTGAAGAAATATAGAACAATTTGAATATGGGGCATTCATTGAAGCTACAAGGAGAAAGGGTCTTTGATCCTAAAGGGAATATTAATTTTATAAAGAAATCACTTCTCACTAAAGCTGGGATGACCCATGTAATGGATTACGAAGATGTAATAAGAAATTGCTTTACACTTGATAAAGTTTTTTAGAGGAAGAGGAAGTGGGAAATCATAAAGAGGCTTGAGGAGGAGAAGAAGAAAAGGGATACTAGATTCCAAGGATTCTATGTTGAAGAAAAGGATCCTATCAAAAGGATGAACGTAATAATTGAAAACTTTGAAAGATTATATGTTGAACTAGAAAAGAAACCCGAGGGTCAGTCTTCAAAACCCTCCAAGTTTCCCATCAAACCAAGTGGTATTTTAATCACAGAGCCCCTAACAAACACTGCCACAATACAATTAGAAGCATCCCCTGAGCAACCAAGTCCTAAAAGGTAGAAGACACATGGTGTGGCCCCCTTAGTGGCATATGAAATAAGTGGAGTAGGGGATACTAAAGAGGTAGCTGATGTACTTTTGAATTTTAAAGATGACGAAGTTGATCATCCACCACCTAAGCTTGCAACTAATGCTCACAAACCAGAAGAAAGGGTGGATGTACATGGGCATAATGATGGAGTACATGATGATGAAAGGGTGATTGTTGCCCTTAGATTTATTGAAGATGATGAATTTATTCAAACTCCTAAGTTTAAGGATTTTTGGTTTAAGATGAAAATGAAAGAATTTGAGAGACTCCAAATTAATAACATGGGCACTGAGGAGTCACAACATGACCAGATTATTGCCTAGACTCTTGAAGAACTCAGGATTAATGAAATTACTATTAGCCCCCAAGAAGCAAGAAAATTGGTCTTAGAAAGCAATATACTAATTATTCTTGGGATGGAGTTAAAAAATATATTCTTACTGGATCAAGTAAGAATCCAAGAAGAGCCTTTTGGACAAAGCAAAAAAGAACAAAAAAACCAAGATTGCTTGATGTTGTAAAAGAAATGAGAGGGACTACCATGGTAAAGGCATTTCAAGACACATCAGCATTGGAGGAAGCTACTATGACAATGCACTCAACAATGTTTACTAGGGATGTGATTAAAGCTATGGAGCTTAGATTGGTAGAATATGAGAAAGCATAGACTAATTTAAATGATGAAGTGAATAGGTTATTCATAGAAAATGTGAAATTGAAAGAGTGGTTGAAGGGAACAAGTCCTTCCCAAAGCATAGAATTAATAGTATACCAGCTCCCTACCATCTAGATTGATATAGGTGCAATCACTATTGAACAAGTAAATGTGATAAAACTAGAAATTGAGAAGTTGAAAAAGACTAATGAAGAAACAAATGAAAGAGAAAAGAGAGAAACCCTTAGGGTACTAGAACAGATCTTGGAGCATAGGGTTAAACTAGTTGTGGAAAAATTGGAAAATGTGTATGAATGTTATGTCTCCTTGTCACAAGCAGTTGATCAGATAAAGGCCCATGTACCTATATTGGACCCCTTATTCAAGAAATGGCAACCTGTACATCACACCTTAACGACTTTGTGCATAATTTTACAAAGGAGCATTGAGGCCCCCACAACTTTAAAGCCTACTGAGAAAATGGTCTGAATGGTCACAAATGAATTTCAGTACATTTCTACAAAAGACCAAAAGATCAAGGAAAGAATGGATTCATTTCATGCACTAAAGCAGTGGTTCATGCCTATGATACTAAGGGATGATGATCAACTGAAAGGCTCCAAGGATTGGATAGATGAGTTTAGCAAAAATTTTCCCAATTTCCTCACTAATTTATAGAAGCATAGTGACATAAATATTCACCACCTCAATTTAACCTTGGATGGAATAATTGCACTAGATGTTGGATACTCAAAATTCATCACAAATAAAAAAGGGTTATTAGACAGTAGATGGAAGAGTCACTTGGCCAACACACAAAAAATCCAAGAGTACAAATGGCCTCATGATTGCATGGTGTACCAATGGGAGAAGACATATCTAGCTCCCCCAAAAGAATAGGCCTTGCAGTGAAGTACCAAACCTTGCAGATACTATCATGGAGAGAGGACCTTGCTAGATCTGAATGATCACAGGTACCTTACGATGAGTAACAAACTTTCGTATCTTGCAAGTGTTTTGTACTTCAACATTTGATAAATTCTCTTCACTTCTCATCTTTCATTGCTTTTATGTAATCCTATGTAAACAACGATAATTAAGACTTTTTGATTTATGTTAAAAGTGGTAGTTGAAAAGACACTTTTTGACATGTCAGTCAAGATAAAATTTTGAAATGTATTGTAAAATATTTTTGAAGATCAATCGAATGAAGATATATTTGGTGGTCGAATTTTTGTTTCAATTGTTTGTTGAAGTGAATTAATGAATGTTATCTTGTTGTCTCCAGTTTGATCTTTCCTTGTTATTTAAATCAATATATCAAGGGTATATCTGGTTTATCAAAACACGTTTATTGTCAAACAATTTATTTTATACTACATTTTGGTGTCAAATCTTTGGTAATTATGATTAGTTTCATTACATTCAAATTTTGAATTATGGGAAATTATATACAGTAAATAGATTGACTGTTGTTTGGATAGTGAAATTAGCTCTCTTAGAAATTAATTGAAATATCTTGTCTTGAAATATCTAGAAGGATTATTTTAATTAAAGAGGATTTTGTGGTTATTTTTGTAACAATGATTTTATAGTGTAGCTAGCTTGCTATTTTCATTCAAGATACAATTCATGATCAAATTCAAGCACATACCAAGAAGATGGTACTCTACTTCAAACCCTCAACCTCACTTAGTTTAGTCTACTTACATGGGGATATTAAGGAAGTTGTTGAACAATTAATATATATCGTTTGTTGTTTGTGAAGGAGAATCCTATGAGATCCAATATGGAAGTGGATTAATATCTGATTTCTTAAGTAAAGATGATGTCACAGTTGGTAAACTTGTTGTGAAACATCAGGTTAGTAATTTTTGGATGTTAAGGCTTCCCAGTTGGATATCAAAGATCTTTTCTCATCAACTTAATTTGGAATTTATGTGTACATGGATTCTTTCATGGTGCAGGTCTTTACTGAGACAACACATGAATCAGGGTTGACATTTTTGTTGTCCAAGTCTGATGGAATTCTTGGGCTTGGTTTCCAAGAAATTTCTGTTGATAATTGTTGTGCATATTTTGTACACATGCCCTGCTGAAGGCAAGGAGCCCCTTTTTTTTCACTTTTGCCTTACTCCTGTTGGCTTGGTCCCTTCTTGTTTGCTTCACTTTTGCCTTCATTTTTTTAACTTTGGGGACTTTGGGATGTTTCCATGATGCCTAAGTGAGCTGCCAAGGTTTCGTTGAGTTTTAGGAAGTTGTGAGAATTTTATTGTGGGTCGTCGTCCCTTCGTCGCCGTCCGTGAGATTTCTCTGCAGGTCACTGTCCCTCCATCACCGTCTGCGGGAATTTATTTATGGGTCATCATCCCTTCGTTGCCATTTGTGGGAATTTCTTTGCGAGTCGTCATCCCTCCATCATCGTCCATGGGAATTTCTTTGCAGGTCATCATCCCTCTGTCGCCGTCCGCGGGATTCTATGTGTGGGTCACCATGTGCAGGTTTTCATTTGTGGATTGTCATTTTAGGGTGGAAGACCCTTCAGCTTCCCCCTTCCAAATCCCCGCATTTCTAAAAAGGGGTGTAAACTTCAAATTTTCATCATCTAGGGCCCATAAAATGAGTGTCTTCACATGCCTAAAGGGGTTTGCATCAAATTTGGCATGTGTTTAGACATTGCAAAAATTTCACTATGGAAGTCTGTCCATAGAAGTTCGTTTGAGAAGTGTCGTTGTAAAGGGTAGCATACCCTCTAGCTTCCGCATTCCAAATTTCTGAATTTTTAAAAATGAGTCAAACCTTAAGGAAATATGTCTTGGTACTCTTTCTACCCCCTTTTCCCACATGATAAAATTGAAAAATCTCAAATTTACTAAGTTTTGTGAAATTGTTGGAATTTCTTTGTGGGTCGTCGTCCCTCCATCACCGTTTGCGGGAATTTCTTTGTGGGTTGTCATCCCTCCATTGCCAACCACGGGTTTCTGTGTGCTCAATGCCATTTTTAAGGCAATGGACCCTCTGACTTCCACATTCTAGATTTTTGTATTTTTTGAAAAGGGCCAAATCATTGAGGAATAGGTCTAGGAACCCCTCTAATGCATCTTCCATGTGCTCAATTTACAAAAAACTCAAATTTACTAAGAGTTGTGGCTTTGCGGAACTCCGCAAGTGGGTTGTCGTCTCCTAAACACCGTCACTTAATGGTCGAGCTTTAACGCCTTTCCACCTCACGATGCCCATATCCTTCAAACTCGTTAGAGCATCAAAGCTTGATCTAATGACTTCAAGTGTCTCACGACCCATTTTTGCCCTTAATCATTCCTTAGGAGATTTTCTCTTTCATTTCCATCCCTAGTTTTCTCAAAATGACTAATTCAAAACGTTATGCAGACCGATTCGTGTGGGTGGTTGTTTCCCCATTGTCATTCCCTAACATCCTTACATCCCCATCCTTCCACATGGCGGGTTCCACAAGGGGCTTTTCCCTTTCCCAAATTTGAAAGTTGCTGGCACACATGTCAGGTCCTCGAGCTCACTATAGGTCTACCTAAGCAAACCGATGCCTTTGGACCACCGTCCCTCCAACGTTGTTCCTAATGACTCCCATCCTAGGGGAAACCCACACCCTTGAACTTGCATTTATGTTTATGGTCCAAATGAGCTCCAAATGTGGAACAATGATGAATATTATGATCTTTTAATGATGCATGGATGGATCTAACAATAAGTTTGTAGGATTTGACTAACATTTGCCTTGGTTTACGTATGAAATCACTTACTACACCTCGTGTGTGCAGGATTCATGGAACCATGCTAAAGGCATAGATTTTGTTGTGCTCAGAGGGTGATTATAACTATAACCACCAAAGGAGCCGCTTATTTGAATATTGACATCAAGGGGAGTTCTACCTAATTGAATAAGCCCACTTAAGAATCTGTGTTAGGCAATGCCAAGTTGAGAAATGCTTTCAAACAAGGAGCAAGAGGGAGTTGTTTTATTTTCCACCAAATGATGATGATTGTCAGGAGATGTCCACCAAAATCAAGAGTAGCACACCCACTTCTCAGAGACACTGATTTGTAACAAAGGATGCAATAAACACATCAGACAGAGGGCAACCTTTAGTAGTTTCAGCTACAGTAGGGAAGGCAACCACTAAAAGATAAAACTGCTATAGTGCCAGGGTCGCTAGAAGACAAAATAGAGAAGAAGACAAAATAGCCTATTTTAAATTGAGAAATATTGGGGGTAGGTGAACCCTAGCTTATATTGAATCTTGGCCACATAATGTAAATCGATCATGTCCATTCATTCTACTTTTGGAAAACTATAAATAGGGGCTTTCTCCTCATTTGTATGTGGTGGTGAATTGTTGTAAGAGGCATTTTGTAACAATAGAAGGAAGCATTGCATTGTTTTATAGGTGTTTTCTTTAAACTTTCTCATTGTGCATGCATGATTCAACCTCCATATTAGTTTTAGCTTGTAGTTTCTTGGATGTCTTTAATGGTGGTTGTTGCTATAGTATTTGATGAACTTCCAAGCTCATGCTTTTTGTGGTTTGTTGATGATGAATCACTTTGCAAAGCTAGTTTGAGCTATTTAATATTGTTGCAACTTAGTTCAATTGTATGTTCATGAAGTGAATGTACAATCTGAAAATCTATAGACCTTAGGAGATTGCACTAGTTTTGTGTAGTTGTAGGCTTCCCTTGGTGAAGAAAAAACTTAGTTATGGGAGTCTGTCTATTGTAGCATCCTCCATTATTACTGTTCATTCATAGCTTAGATTTAGATTAGCCTCTCTTACCCTTTCTCTTTTGCTATTTCTTTTAAACTTTTGTTAGAGTAGGATTCAAAGCATCACAAAAACACTAAATCAAATGAATATGGTGAGTTTCAACTTGTTGTTTTGGTGGATCACCCACTGTCCATTAATTTCCAACACTCTTGAAACTCCATTTGCAGACCTAACTTCCTATGCTTTGTAAACCATAAAGGCCACCTTGTGATTACCAGAAAATCACATCAACCAATTGAACTATTCCAAGCATTGTCATGACCTGACACCTGAGAGACCTTGGGGTGATTGTCTACAACTTAGTTGCATATTTTCACCTTTCAAGAGAGGTAGCATACTTGTGTGCTGCCTATGTTGAGAAGGTGTAAAAACACCCATCAACAATAATGTTGTTCCAGTTTGGTTAGTGTTGATAGCCTTCATTCTATAATATGTTAAATTCATTCTATAATCTAAGCGTATCACCTTTCTTAAGTTTTGAACAAGGTTCTGAAATCAATGGTTCAATATGCATATTTCAGGCCTATGTTGAACACTCTGTTTAAGGCATTTGTTGACAAGGCTACAATTTTTTAATTGATTTATCTTTTTGTTGTGTTTGGACTTACTTTTGTAAACTTGCAATATACAATGCACTTTTATTCTTTTTGAATTGATACTAATAGTAATTTTGTTGGTTGTATTGATCAGGCACAACTTCATTCATGGCAGAAAAGCCAACACCCTGTTACTCATATTAGATGGCACATTTTATATAAAGGAGGAAAGATTCTAGTCGGGTTATTGTTGACTACATTGAAGGAGAGAGCTTCATATATGGGACACGATCAACACTCTCCTTGGATTCTACATGTTACAGCTTGCTCTAGGAAGATTTCCCACATTGTAGAAGTTTTAAGAGATGAAAGGGGCATGTGCTCGCATTGAAGGGTAGCTTCAAGCATGCGTTTCCATTATTGTAGAAGTTTTTTGGAGAAGTTTCTTTCTTGCAATCATTTATGTGCAATATTGTTACTCATAATTTTAGTCTTGTGATTGAAAATAACAATTGTAATACTCTATTTCTAAGTTGTAACTAGAACACCTTTCTTTTAGTAATAAAGTTCATTGATTTTTCCTTCTCAATGGTTGTCTTGTTGTGTGCAATTGATGATTGATGTGTATTTATGTGTTTTATGCTTAAATCCTCAAATATCAGTTAATTAAAATGACTAAATATGCTACTAATTAACATCAATTAATAATTAAATTGACTAAATATACTACCAATTGACAGAAATTAGTGAACAATGAATAAATATGACTAGATATATGACTAGTGAAATTAGTGAATAAAAATGACTAAATATACTACCAAATTGATCAAAATGATGATTAAAATTAATGACTAAATACACTACCAATGTACAAAAATCAGTGAATAAAAATGACTAAAGAAGTGACTAGTTAACAATAATCAATGACTAAATATATCAATGAATAAAAAAATGACCAAATAAGTGACCAGATAACAAAAATCAATGACTAAATCAATAACTAAATTAGTGACCAGTTAAATATATTAGTGAATAAAAAATGACTAAACAAGTGACCAGATTACAACAATAAATGACTAAATCAAAGACTAAATATATCAGTGAAAAAAAATGACTAAATAAGTGACCAGATTATAGTAATCGATGACTAAATCAATGATTAAATATACTACCAAATTGATCAATCAAAACAACCAATAAATGACTAAAAATGGTTTATTCATCAATCTGGTTGTGTTATATATGACTGGAAATAAACTACTAATGGTCGCGTGACCAAGTTTAGTCATTTATAAGTAGTTTTTAGTTGTTTTTTCACTAGTTTATTAATGTTTCTATACTAGTGCTATATATAAAGAAGAGGTGCTCCCCTAGTCCTCATCAACTAGGAGGTTGTCATTCTCCCAATCTAGATCATTATAAGGAGAGGGAAGATGAGCCTTCAATGGTGGGATAATAAGGGGAGCACCCTCTGACTCTCCTATGATAAGAGCTAGGGAAAAGGTCCCCTCAAGGTCTTCTTTGCTCAACTCCTATGAGATAAACATCATTGATCTTGCAAAGATTTCCGATAGACTTGGGACATCATCAACTGAGTTAAACATGCACTTAATAGGAGTGCCATGTATTAATTGATCGGGAGATGAAGGAGGTGCCCAAGATCCACCATCAACCTCATCAAGAGAGATGGTGAAAAACTCCAGAGACGTTGGGGCTGCCTTTGACACAAGGACAACGCAAGCCAAAGCGGAACCCTCTCCTGAAGAAGGTGATCCCTTCTTTTGACCTCCATTGGAATTAAGGTCATCCTCCAACTTACGCTTCATTGGAGGATGCAAAATTCCCATCGATGAAGTGGAAGGCAAGGAGGAAGAGGACAAGGTCGCAACAAACACCACCATGGTGTTCAACATGTCCATGGGTTGAGAAAATGAAGAGATTTCCTGAAGGGACATCAAAAGAGGATGCTCTATCAAGGGATTGATGAACACTTGCACCCTTTTGGGGTGACGGTCATAAGCATTTGCGAGGGAGCCAAAATCAAGATCGAGGCAATGTGAATTGAAGCAGAAGAAGCAGACGAGGGAGGCACAACAAGAGATGCTGAAATAGGAGCTGTCAAATCCTTTTCATCCTTCCATGAGGTAGCTTGCTTAGCAACCAAAGAATTCCTTTGATGCTTACGCTCATGTGCAAGCCAATTTCTTCGGCTCCACGAGCTAGAATTCATTGCTTGAGAAAGAGAAAGAAGCTTATGTTCTACCATAGGCTTGTCCTCCACAACCATGTTCGATGGAAGGACAAACTCTTGGATGAGAGAAAGAGAAAGAAGTGTAGGAGCAAAAACTGAAACAAGTGGAGAAGCATACTTAGGTGTCTTGGCAGCGGGCCTCTTCCCATTCACTGCTCGAGGGGCAAGAGCAATAGGAGGCCGTGAAGGTCAAGACATAGGGGAAGCTCCATGAGATCCCTTCCCCTTACAATAGACCATGGTCCTCAGAACCATGAGTAAGGTAGGAAGCTCAAATACTTGATGCTTGGCCTTTCACCAAGTGGGCACCATCAAACTCCCCATGCAAGAAATAGGAGCAATGGCTGAAAGCACCACAGTAGGGTAGGAGGCCGAAGCAAATGAAACAATAGAAGAAGAGGAAGGCTCCTAGGTGCGAGCAGAATTCCCCTTCCCCTTTTGGGAGGAGGAGGAGGCAACCTGTTGCTATGTGATCATAGAAGCCTTAACTGAAATAACATAAGGGGAGACAAGGTAGGTCACCTTCGGTGCTATGCCCCCATTCTTGTATTTAACGTAGGTGCAATACAACAGGTCTGTTCTTGGAGGAAGCAAACCAATAGGGGAAGGCCAAGAGTGATTTAATGAGTAACCCCCATGTGACACCAAAGGTTTATATCTGGTGTCATGCACAACATGCACAAAGCTCTCATGAGAAAACCTTAAAAAAATTTGAACTACCGAAGTGACTATGTTCATAGAAACTAGCCATGGGATTCCTAGTTTCACTCTAAACAATTATGACTTTGGGATGATATTGAAAAGAGAATTTATGGTCCAAGGTCCTACCAAGACTGAGAGAGTGATCGAATCGATTGGAGGGATCGAGATTCTGTCATGTGTATGTATTGTGCTCTTTGATTCATCATACCCATCCTTATGCAAGAAATTTGTCAGCGTAATCTCCTCTACTATAACATTCACATGACACGTGGGATCAACCAGAAATCGATCATGATGTTCCCATTGATGCAAGTGGGAATGTATAGAGGAGATGATTATCTATTCACATTCATAGGAAAATCCTACAATGTAAAGGTTATAGCAATTGATCCACTTGCATGCTACACAAAAGGGATGGGAAGATGCATAAAAGAGGCCATGTTTATGTACTCTGAAAATATTTCCTTAGGATACCCCAAAGGTTTAACAATGAGACAGTGACATATTTAGATTCACTTCACAATATCTAGGGATTCTTCTAACTATGCCTACTGGGGTTGTAGGTTGGGTTGCAGGCTATGCACTGTGCAACACACACACACCTAGAACACGAGAGAAGATTCCTTCAATACTATGAAATGGAACCAAATAGTTCACATCAAGTTCTCCAAAATGTAGAGGAGGGGTACTGATTGCTCAAGGACTCCAGGTCATGGGAGAGTCTAGAACAATGGGTTGCCCTGATCTACCTCAAGCTAGATAAACTAATAGGGAGGTTTTAAGGTTTCAAAGGATTTAAAGGAGAGCCAGTTTTCTAGGTTCAGACAACACATAACACAGACTCCAACATGGAATGTTGGGGTCTCAGGGACACATTGGCATCTGTACCGACAAAAACTATAAAGTATAGTACAAAACACTAGAGAGCCTACTAATTGCTTGATTAATAGAGTTTTAAGCTACAACAGAGATAGAAAATATAGAAATAATAGAAATAACAAGAAGAATACTTTAGCAATACTAAGCTAGAATTTGACAAGAGAAAGATGGTCAAAATAGACCTTCAAACCCATGAGTTGAGGCCTTCAAGAGCTTCACTTGATAAACAACCTGCACACATGAGAACGAGAAAATGTTGGGGTTGTGTTTAGAGGACTACCTCAGTCAGTCCCCTGCTTTGGTGTTTCCACCTCTATGAACAACCAAATAGCAATGATTGTAGAAACATGATAAAGAAAGTACATAGAAATGGAAATACTAAACAATACATGAACAACAAGTAGATGATGTGAAAGTAAATGGAAATGGATGAATATCACCTTCTCAACCAAGTGCACTCAAGGAAGATGGAGGAAGATGTGAGCTCGCAATCTCTCCAAAGCCAACACTACTGCAACAACAAAGAGGAGGATTCAACAAAGTAGCAATTTGTAGCTACAAAGGTGGTGGTGAAGCATGAAGGAGCTAAAAGTGAATGTGTTTGATCAAGAAGCTGTCAAGAAGTGTGTCCAAGATTGAAGAAGTGTGAAGCTAGATTGAATGGAAGAATAACCAATTTGAATGAATGAAGGAGGAAAAAACCTGTTTGAAGTTGATCCAAAGAGAAAAAAAAATTACACTTTGTGTCCAATGGAGGAGTGTAATGCCTCTTTGGATTCCATAGGAAAGAATCTTGTTAGGATGACAGTGCACCACATAGATGTTCACGCACTACGCTAGCGTCCTCAACAAAAATTCCCCCACTGACACACAAATGAGTTTCCAAGTGGATGGAAAATGGATGCAGATGTGGAAAATCACCATTGTGATCATTTTTTCTAAGGTAATGGGTGTGTAAATGGGGAATTTGCAAGGGGTCCAAAATCGGTCCAAGGAGCAACAAATGGGGAATTTTGATCTATGCATTATTATTGTTCTGTAAGCTTGTATGCATGATTTTCTCTCATGGGGTTATGTAGGAAATGGATTAAATGAATTGGGAATGGATATATTATTTCCTAATAGTTTTGGGAGTCAATATGAGGATCCAACCCTCAATCTTGGAAAACTGTGCCTATTTCAAACCTAATAGGAAAGCTAAAACCATAGCATTTTAAAAATCCTATTTCTAAAGCTAAAACCATAGCATTTTACTATGTGTGCATAATGCATATACGTTATAATGCATGTACATTATGTTCTTTTTCATATGTGTGAATAACACAAGCATGTTATATATCATATTTGCATTATGATTAGGGCTTATCAAGCTATATTTGAGCCATAACATGAGCATGTTTTTGATTATGGGAAAACAGGTTTTGAGGGGACCTGAAACCCCTTACAAACAAGTTTTAAAGGGACTTGAAACCCTGTCAAAAGAACACTGCAAATGGATAGGGACACAGATAACCAGCAACCCAACATCAACAACCAACCATAAGATACTCTAGACTATCCATGCTGCAAAGACCCAATTTTGAAGGGAACCAAAAACCCTTACAACTAGATTTTTACAAGGACCTTGAACCTAATCAGTAGAAATAAACTACCTAATCAACCAAGCACCAACATAGCTTGCAACAACCAATCTACAATAAACCATATGTTCAACATTGAGCCACTACACAAAGGGAAACAAGAGCCCCCTTTAAGAACAATCAATTTCACCAAGCTCCCTACCTTAATGAGAGAGTCACAAGGGTAAACTAAATACAAAGCAACAAGATTTCTCTTGAACCACCTACCAATCCGATCTACCATCCCAATATCCACCTCTAAAGGAGAGAGCTCCCCTCTATTGGAGAAGATGACATGAACACCATTTCCACCTAATCTAGGCATCTCCAAAAACCACAAACTCCACCTCAATAGGAGTGGCTTCCACCTCAATAGGAACAACAAATGAATATACCAGAATGCACTCACATTATATTTTTTAAAATACAAACATGTTTTCCTTGATTCAACTTGAAAATAGTTTGTGGTCATTTTTTTGTCCCTCAACTTGGTGCACTCACTATTAAGAGGTCAACAATGAAATACAATCATTGACTGTAACATCATCTTGAGAGGAAGGGGAAGAATCATCATAAAAAAGCATAGAAGGGTACATTATAAAGTTCATATCTAATGTAAAAAAATGATTAGATTTGAAATATAAAATAAAACCCAAAACCCTAAGGGGTGCAAGGTCATTAATGTCTGTCAGATTAATGTGTAGAAAATAATTGCTTCCTACACAAATATCCTAGGATGGATTAATTAATCTACAATGATAAACAATTATCCTAGAAAAAGAGAATTGGTACTAGTAATACTACATTTAAACAAATCCATAAATATACATTAAAATGAATGAAGTGGATTAAGCTACTTAGCTCTAGGATTCAATATAAAACATTTGTTGATAGATGATACTTTGTGATTTGTCTTGGTATTCAATTATTTGTACTCTATTAAATGACAAGTTTATCAAATTAGAAATTTCATTGTGCTTCTCTTTAGTCTTTGGTTCCAATCCATGCTTACAAAAATGATCTCCACACCCACGAAAATGAACCATTTCTACAAATTTGACCTCTATTGGTAGAAATAACTTTTGTGCTTTTGAATAGTTGGAATATCTTCACCTCAATGTTGGAAAGTTTATGTTTGAAGATTGACTATGTTGTTGAACACCTTTGGGAGTTTGTTAAGCAGGGAACTTCTCCTTTTGTCAAATCCTTAAATTTTATTTAATAGTTTTGAGATAAGTCTCTTGATTCCTAAGTGATGTAATAATGAATTAAGGCTTGTCCTTTATACCTCTAGCACATGCACATTTAAATTTTTGCCCTCAAGTTGACAACTAATGGCTAGTTGGAAAGAATTTGGTTGGGGCCCAAGATGGAATTAAAGTTTAAAAGTCCAAGGGACACATTTCACACACATAAAATTGACTCAAGTAAGAAAAACTACAAATCAAGTTAAGAGCCTTTGAATACATGAGAACAAGATCATGCAAATTCAAATTTGTCACCAACTTTTACACATAAATATACCACTTCTATACTATACATTATATTAAAAACAACCTAATCAATATAAATTCAAAATAAAAGAAAAAATACAAAAATATCCAAAATTTACTCTTAAACTTAAAAACAAATTCTAAATCAAATTTAATGCTTGATTTTAAAAAAAAAAAATACTTCAAAGAAATTTCTAATATTTAAATTCTTTTTTAAATCTATAGATATTTTATAATATTTTCCAATACCAAAATGAAAAATTTAAAGGAAAAGACAAGAAAATTTTATAGTGTATTTCATTTATATATATACTAGCATATATATCTTCATTTACATATATACTAGCATATATATCTTTAATAATTTTATATAATATACGTCCAGAAATATCCTTCTCGAGGCGTCTATTTTTAAAATAAATTTGACATACATAAGCGGAATAGACTCCTTTAGAAGGATATATGTCGATGTATTTTATATAGATTTATTAAAGATATATATACTAGTAACATCACATCACAATAAGTAAAACATTAAATAAATTAGGGTTAAGATTACGATGTGTTTCATTTATATATTATATATAAATAACTATTTTTTCCAGCATTAAAAATATATTGGTGGATAGGTTAAGAAAAATATTGACCTTTGGTTAGAGATTACGGGCATTTCAGAGAATCAAAAATCTCTTTATTGCAATACAAAGAAATAGTCATGATGAAATATTTTCTCTATCCAAGATAAACTAGTGTTCCATACTATTGATCCAGAGTAAAATTTCCTAAAATATGGCCATATGACCATCAAATTTAGGCTCCATAAAAAAAATACTTAGCCTCCATATCAATGAACTAGTAGGAGGAAAAAAGGGCTCGATATTGGTAAATGGGAATAATTCGGGAAGGAAACTAGAAGTAAAATACATAGAGGGACAAAAGGCAGAGGCCATTGGTGACAGCGATGAGTGATTGGGCTAGCACGCCAAGGTGGGGTCCACTGTGTGGCACAACCCACTCGCTGTCTCACTGCTTGACACATCCACAGTCCATGCTAGCATGGAAAAAATGATCAATCATTCTTTTCCCCTATCCAATGATTATGACCCGAGGTGTCAATGCTAGCTAGCAGGGACACCGCTTTGTCTGTTGTTTTCTCATGGTTTGTGGAGCGAAAGCCTTCATGAATTATTCTTTCATAAACCTATTCCCTCTACTTGTGCTCCACATCATATCCATACTATGAGAACACCAACATCCTTTCAACAACTTTAACACACAATCTCCAATTTGTTGACATTAATGGCCAACTGTTGATATCAATGGCAACACTAGTAGTACACTTACAACAATCTCCCCCTTTGTCATTGATGGCAACACCAGCTCTCTGAAAAACCATCAACAAAAAAAGAAACTATGCATCAAGAAGTACTCCCCCTGATTGGGGCATCTCTTACTCTTCACACTCTTTTTTTTTTTTTTCTGCTCCATGGAACAAGCAACACTCCCCCTATTTGAGGCTTTCTTCTTCTTCTATACTATTTTTTTTCAACCAATTTTCTCCCCCTTTAACATCAACAACAAAGGGTCATAAACTCATCCAACTCTCTTTCCTATGTTGAACTCTTTTGCTCTCCTCCTTTGAAAACACTCAAAGGGAAACACCTACACCTTACTCAAACATCATCTGACATCTACATACACCACTTTTAGATAATACTTGCAACACCAACAAACAACTACTTTCTCTCCACTGCTCTCACTTTTTTGCACTCTCCCCCTTAGGGGCACAAAGTATGCTCCACATGATTTCACCAATCAACAACACTACTACTTGCTCCCCTTGAGAGGTAGCCTTCATCATGTATCCAGGACCAAGAATGTATCTTGAATGCTTAGTTCTCATTTGGTCAAAAACCTATAATACTAATTTAATAGCTTTTATAAAAATTCAAAGAAAATAGGAAATCATATAAAGTATGGCTAGATGTTGATGGAAGAAGGTGATATAGTAATGATGTAATGATTATGAAAAATTATATTCTAAATATGCACTAAATGTCCTAGTATATGGTGTTTTAAAATGAATTAGGGCTAGTCCTTAAATACAACTTTACAAGTGGCATGTGAAGTTAAATACAATGATTAGTTGGAAGGGTTGAATCAAATCCCAAATTTAGATTTGAAATTTAAAGGTTTGGGGCATAACTGAAAGTAATGGAGTAGAAAATTGTTGGAGTTTATTGTTGAACCCCATAGCTCCCAACAATATTTGCAATCAAAATGCTTATCACACGAAGAGAGAAAATTCTATTGATTGTGATATGCAGCTTGCAAATTGATTTGATCCAATAAAATAACTATATAGGCTTCTCAATAATGAATTAATAGATTAAATACATCTAGATGATTGCAATAATGAATAATGGATCCTTATAAAAAGAAAAAAGAAAAAGCAACCCTAGATGAAACTCTAGGTGAGGATTAAATTAGATCATGACAAGTGTCCTCATCCTATGCTATGAGACAAAAAAGCACATGACCTAAAAAAGAAAAATACTCTTAAATTTAACTTAAGTGTAATGGAGTAAAAATGGGACCTAATTAATTAATTAAATAATTACTTAGGTGATGTGTCTATTTTACTCTAACACCCCCTTAAGTACAACTTAGGGAAAAGCTAAAAAACTAATGATATATGCATGGATGGGTCCTACCTACAAAGCCTAATAAGGTGCCCATGTACAAACAAAAAAGATCTCTCATAAATTGAGAAAAGGAGAAAACCTCATGAAAAAAAACTCATCTCCGAAAGATAAAATGAAATAAATTTGTACTAGTGAAAGAAGAAAATGAGGACTAGATATGACCCCTAAGGACTAATTTTGTCACATAAGAACAATAATTGTCCCCTAATAGAAGATAGAAGATGAGAATATGAATCCTGACCCATAAATAAGTAGCTCTTTTGCCAATGATGAAAGCATTAAGACATGAAATAATCAATTGCCTACACAAGTACATTTCTCCCCTCAGGAACAAATAGATCCACTAGTGATTGGAGAAGCCTCTCTTATAATTTGGATGAATAGGGAATTCAAATACAAATGTATATATATGAAAATTTATCAAATGCCCACATGGCGAAATGAGAGGATGTCAATCGAAAACCTTCTAAAGATTGATGCAGAACAATCTCCAAAGATAATAAATGATGGGATGATAGTGATGATGTGGCTACCATGAAAGAGGAGTTGATTTTCTTAATAGAATCCTCAAAATCTACAATATGAGACTGCACAAACAAGGATGATATGTTTGATAAATATGAATCTCAAGTAGTTGTGCCTGGAAGAGGATGAATGCCTTATTGCTTTGAATCAATAGGGGCCAAGGATGTGATGATACTAATATGATTAGGAACAACAAAATATAGAGATGGGTCTTACTATGGAGAATAAGAATAAGGAGATAAGCCTTTGAATCATCAAAACATGCAAGACTTGTGATATACTCAAGCTCTTCTAAAGTATCATCATCAAAGGGTATGCAATTTGCATCGTCAAGGAGAATGAGACAATCTATAACAAGATCCTTTGGGTATGGAAAGACATGAGGGTCTTCATGGTTCTCCAAAAGTCTAGTCCAAAGTGTGGGGATAATCAATATCTAATATAGCACACATAATGTCATAATCAACACTATAAAAAATAAATCCTACAATATGATCAATGATGTTACCTCAATATGATCTACTTATTGGTGTGTCTAGTCCAAGTATGAGACAATAAAGATAAGAAAAAATATTAAGTCACCTAAAATGTGTCAGGATATTGTTTTGCTAAGACTCCTAATAATCGATTTTCAGGATTACCTTAGAAGGATGAGCAAAAAAACCATGATGCCTTCTTAAATGATAAAATTAGAGACCAATAACCTCAATGCATGTAAAACATATCAAATTAAGTCATATCATGCAAATAAATTATTTCCAAGTACCAATATGTTCATGTAATTGAATGGAATGTGAAATAATGACAAACTAAATAAAAATACCTAGGGGAAATTTTGAAAAAAGTGCATGGATATATCTAAAGAGCTCTAAAATACTTTTATAATAATAAGAAATGAAAATCAAAGATATAGAAAAAACATTATGAGCTTAGAAGAAAAAATGATGATTTAACTTTGATAGGTGATAAACTATACTAGAAGAAAATATGATGATGAGACCTACACCATTGGAAAGTATGCAAAACCATTTTTCCAATGATATATTATTTTCTAAAGTTTTGACATTATATGCCCATGTTATACTAAAAATAAAAAATAGCTCCTTTCAGGAAAATTTAGGGTTTGTAGGGGTCTACAAGGCAGTACTGTGCAAATGTCAACAATCCTACCACTGGAATATGCCCCTATCATAGAAATAGTCTCTACTAGACCAAAATATACTTCTCACCACTTGTAACATTCCCTTGCCAAAAAGCATTGGTATATTCCTTAACAACTAAAATATGAGCTATAAGCAAGATTGGAAAAATGAACTTGTTGGAAAAGGTCGTCACCAATATATTCTCCTACAAATTTAATATTCTCTCAATTTGATTGTAACCAATTTTTGTTTTGGCCATTGATTTGTTTTTGAGGCCTATCAACTAGGGAATTGCTACCAAAGGTTATGTTGTCGGTCATAATAAATACAACTAATAGTAAAGTGGCTCCCACAAAACTATGCAGTCAATACCCATAATGAAAATTGTGTTGCAAGAATGGAAAAATTGAAGGTGTTGTCATTGATGTCAACCGGTCAACTGGTTATCAACTAGTTATTGTTGGTTGTAAATGTTGAGGATATTGAGAAAATTGTAATGAAGATATGTTACAGGTGTTCAGTGGCTGCTCTGGGTTTTGGTCCGGATTTACTCCTATGGTTGTGTAGTTTAGACATGTTGTTCATGGTTGTTAGAAGATGCTATATCCAAATTTTTGGTTGTTGATTTGTTGTATAGTGCAAGTTGTGTTCACCAGTTGTGAATAGTAGTTTTCTGTGTTTCTAGTTGAGGTCCGAGAGAAATGTTGTTGGTCTAGATTTCTCTTTGATGAAGTCTTATGACTTGTGGTTCTAGAGTTGAGTTTCCTTGATTCTATTGAAGATAATTTTGGTATCTAGATGATTTGTGCTTAATGGTTCTATGTGTTTTACACTGGTTTGGCTGACCTTGTGTGAAATACTACTTTCGAGGATTCAATGAAGCATGTTGGATCTTTTTGGGTCCCTTGAAGCATGTGTTTGGGTCGCCCTCATTCTAATTCCACCCTAGGATGTTTTGGAATTGACCTAATTTGAATTTGAATTTGGATGGACTACTTTGGATATGTTTTAAAGTTGAAGATGGTATAAATACAAGATGAGTTAGTGGTGAAATATACAAGAGCAAAGAAGAAGAGTGATAAGAGAAAAGAGGAAGTGTAGTTAGATCCAACATTGATTCTATTTAGTGAGTGTGTGTAATGTGAGTGTGGTAGATCAGTGTGAAGCTTAATCCTGAGTTTTTGAATGCAGTGAGCAGAAGGTGAACTCTATCATTCATGCAAGTAGATCGAGTTGTGGTGGAATCCTTTGTTGCATTGGGATTGTAGTCTCTCTGTAACAAGTCTTCTTTGTCTTCTTTGTATCTCTCTAAAAGTGAGCCCTCCAGGTTGTTAGCCTTGTTGGAGAGTGAGTCCTTATTTTGGAAAATGAGTCCTTGTTTTGGCAGTGAGCCTTATTTCTGGCAGTGAGCCTCTTGTAATCAGTTTTGATATTCTCTATAGTGTGACTTAATCCTCATTGGTTTTTCCACGTAAATCTAGTGTTATTGTGTTTATGTGTTGCATTTTAGTTTTTGCATTGGCATTTGATGATTAATCATTTAAGCAGTATTAAGCTCAATAGTTCCAGTGATTGAATTAAAGGTTTAATTTTGTGACAACTGATTCACCCCCCTCTCAGTTGCCCTATTCAACAATTGGTATCAGAGCGTGGTTCCTTGGTGAAGAGCTTAACCGCTTGAGGAAGGTCTAGGATGGCTAGAAAAATGATTTATGATTATCCGAGGTTTAATGGAACTAATTATGGTATCTGGAAAGTATTGATGGAAGAATATCTGGAGTATTGTAGATATGATGTGGAGAAAGCTTACAAAAATCCTTACACTCCTCTTACTAATGGTACAAGTATGCTTGAAGAGATCAAAGCACATGAAGCAAACAATAAGGTGAAGTATATCTTGAAGAATAGTCTGGTACATTTCAAGTTGATTAAAGTTTAGAATTCGAAGACTGCTAAGGAAGTTTGGGATGCCTTGGAAAGAGCACATGATGTTGATGAAAGAGTTAAAGAAGTGAAACTACAGAACTTGGAGACATAGTTTGATCTTCTACATATGTTTGAAGATGAGAATATTAAAGCTTATGTATAGAGATTGGATGAGATAGTGGCTGGAATGCGAGGACTTGGTGCTACTATAGATGAAACCAAGATTGTAAAGAAGATTCTCAGATCTCTTCCTGATGCTTACAATGAGAAGGTGAGTGTTATTAAGAAGATTATAGATTATAAGACCCACACTAAGGATCTGTTGTTAGGATTTTTGACATCTTATGAGATGAGAAAGTTGAGTTTAAGGAATAGATGCAAATCAGAGACTACCTTTAAAGCTACAAAAGCTGAAGATCTGGATGAAGAAAACTTTGATGAAATAAAA
Organism: Sequoia sempervirens; assembly: GCA_007258455.2. Taxonomy (NCBI): domain Eukaryota; kingdom Viridiplantae; phylum Streptophyta; class Pinopsida; order Cupressales; family Cupressaceae; genus Sequoia; species Sequoia sempervirens. Next base: position 5,398 of record VDFB02358526.1, on the reverse strand, counting down.
GCTAACTTTGTAAGAAGGATGAGGAAAGGCTTCAGTAAGTATGAAGGTAAGTTTCCCTTTAAATGTTTTAGTTGTGGAGAAATAGGTCATTATGTTGCAAAGTGTCCAGAAAGAGCTAAAATGAATAAACAAAGATATGAGAAAGAAATGAAAGGAAAGAAGATTAACAGAGCTTACTATGTGAATGAGAATGCTAGTATATCTGATGAGGATTCATAATATGAAGACCCTAATGACAATGAATGCTTTTTCTTAGCGATTAAGGATGAACCTACTTCTACTAATTCTGAAAAATAGATAAAGGAAAGCCATTTGGAGAAGGAGAAAAATGAAGGTATGATTATATCTGCCCTACATGCTAAACAAGAGAAAAACTACTGGGTAGTTGATAGTGGTTGTTCACATCACATGATTGGTGATAAGAGTAAGTTTTTTAAGCTTGAAAAATATGATGGAGGCTTGGTTATGTAATTTGGAGATGATATTGGTGCTAAAATATGTGGGATAGGTTTAGTGGGTTTTGATGGAAAGCACCATACTAATGATGTCTACTATGTTAAAGGTTTAAGGAATAATTTGTTGAGTCTTGGTCAAATGTGTAGAAAAGGATATGATCTTGTGTTTAAGGATGAGAGATGTGAGATCCGAAAAGGATCCAGAACATTGATTGCTACAGGAAAGAAATTTGAAGGGAATATCTATCAACTTAAGGGTGCTGATGGATGATGCTTTATGACTCGGATAAATGACAGTTGGTTATGGCATAAGAGAATGTGTAACATAAATTTTGATAACTTGGAAAGGATCAGTGTTGTTCAAGCCATGAGAGATTTACCGAGAATTACAAAGCTTGTTAATGCTATTTGCAGGAATTGTCAGTTTGGAAAGCAAGCAAGAAATAATTATAGATCAAAGGAATAGTCTACTACTAGACTATTGGATTTAGTTCATACAAATCTTTGTGGTCCTACAAGAGTGAGAAGCTTACTTGGTGAAAGGTACTTTATGCTTTTAACTGATGATTATTCTAGATATACATGGGTTACATTTCTTAGAGAGAAATCAGACGCATTAGAAAGATTTAAGACATTCAAAGCTATGGTTGAAAATGAAGTGAACTTGAAGATAAAATACTTAAGGTATAATAGAGGTGGATAAATCACCTCCCATGAGTTTAATATGTTTTGTGAAGTGCATGGAATAAAGAGACAGTTATTTGCTCCAAGAACTCCTCAGCAAAATGTAGTTCGTTGGAAGGAAAAATAGAACAGTTCAAGAAGCTGCTAGATCAATGATTATTAAGGCTAGGGTATCAGAAGTTTACTGGAAAGAAGCTATTCATACTGTTGTTTATGTATTCAATTGAGTTCAAGCAAGAGAAAATAATACAAAGACTCCCTATGAGCTATGACATGGAAGAATTCCTACTATTAAGTATTTCAAGGTATTCAAAAGAAAATGTTATATTAGAAGAGATGAAGAAACTTTGGGTAAGCTTGATGCAAGAAGTGATGAAGGAATTTTCCTTGGATACTCTACTAAAAGCAAGGCATACAAATGTTTCAATAAAATAATGAGAAAGATTGTAGAAAGTTCAAATGTCAAAGTTGATGAGATAGTGAAGAATTCTATTGACATTAATAGATATGAATTTGATGACCCTGATCACATAAGAATTGAAGAGATTGTGGAAGAACAGGAAAAAAAAGAACAAGAGAAGTAAGGCGAACATAATGAAAGAGAAGAAGATGATCTAGTGATTTCCCCTAAGACACCTAGATATGTACAAAAGAACCATTCAAAAGATCAGATCATTGGAGACAAGACAAAAGGTGTATTAACTAGGAGCAGAGCTGTTGTTGAAGTGAATCTGTGTTTACTTTCTGAGATTGAACCGAATTGTAAGTGAAGCTTGTAAAGATGAACATTGAAAGAAAGCAATGAAAGAGCTTATGCAAATTGAGAAGAATCCAACTTGGGAATTGGTCTTGTTATGCCCTGCATAACCACCCCATTTTATTTTTGAACAAAATGGGTCCCCCTTCTCTTTTCTTCCAGTGCCTTTGTTATTCGCTTTGCTTTTGGGTTTTTCTTCTGTTTTATGTTTGTCTTCTAGTTTTGTCCATTTTGGTTCTGCCTCAGTTGGAATTCGGGTTTTCTCCTGAGTTCGGGATTTTCCACCCCATCCGGATTTTCCCGGATCTCACTCGAACTCCGGCTGGGCATTGTTGTTCAGGGATTTTTGGTCTTCGTGGATTTTGCGTGGGCCGGATTTTCGTGGATTTCCACCCCATCCAGATTTTTGCGGTTTTCTGTCTCCTCCAAAATTTTCCCGAAATCTGTTATCCCCTATTTTTTCTGGGTTTGTCAGAATGTCACCTTCTTTGCGGAAATCCGTCCTGCGCGGATTTCCCTGGAATCTGGTGAAATGTGAAAATGTATGGAGTAGCAGGCTAGTTAATAAATGACGATGCATTTTATGATTAATTGATGCTATTTTGAGATCTCACATGTTGTTCCTTGTTTGATAATAATCGGATTAAGCTTCTAGTGGGTGTTTTCATGTTTATTCCGCTGGAATCCGCTTGACTTGAAATTCTCTGAAATTCCTCCCTGACTTGGATTCTACGGGTCGACCTGAAACCTGAACTTGTTGGTATGATCATTTTGTTTGAGAATTTAACGGCACCCTACTGACATAGGATTCGTTTTAATGATGATTTTGATTATTTAACTTCTGTTTATGTGATCTTTACTATGGTTTTCTTTATTGAATGCAGGTTTAAATCACATACGTGATGGTATTTATCAAGGCAGTTCAGTTGGGGTGCATTCCTCAATCCAGTTGGCCATGAAAAATCAGCTAAGGAAAAGGTCGGCAAGACTTTCCTAACCTCTCGCCGACTGGTGGCTTGGCTCTCTCTGCTAAGGATCCAAAGAAGATGTTAGAATTGCACAATTTTGATAATATTACATATTTTCCATACTCGCAAAGTTTCCAGAAAAGTCCCACCATGAGCATATTTTCCCCATATCTGGCCCTGTTGCACTATAGATTCCATCAAGTCCGGATACTCCACATTATAGGTCATATCACCATGAGATCATCAAAGTCTCCCTGACTTATAATACATTTTGCTAAGTACGCGTCTCTGTTGCCTATCAGCAAGACCTCAAGGATGTCACGGCGACTAGAGTTCACATGTAGTCGGCAACACACCATTCACCAGCTGGTGACTAGGAGCTTCCCATTGGCATAGAATTTTCTTTCGGGGAAAGGTCTCATTGAGATCTTCGCGTCTCACCGAACGGCTCCAGTCACACCGACATGGCGTGAGGGATTCTATCAGTGGTCTTCGGCGAGAGAATTAATAAGTCTCGCTGACCGAAGAGAGTCTCAGCGACATGGAGGAAGCTCGACGAAAGTGAAAGAAATCGGTGAAAGGTCCTGCCGATACAAAAAGTCTCGGCAACAGTAGGGCAAGGTCGCCAAAAGGTGTTGCCTTCAGCGAAAATTTTTGCCGAAGAAGAAGGGTCCTGCCGATAAGATGAGCTCGTCGAAGGATATGGGACTCGGTGTAATGTCTCATCGAATCATGAAGGTCACGCCGAAACAAAAAGAGAAACTGGCACAAGAAGGTCAATAAAAGGAATTCGGGGAGACTCCAAACAAATGAGGGGGCGTCACTATGAGGTCACGGTGACAAACGAAGGTCATGCCGACATAAAGCGAGGTCCCACCAAAAGGAAAAAGGAGCTCGAACCTGAAGAAGAAGAAAGAGCTCGGGAAGAAAAGAAGACTTCGCTATGAGATCACAGCGACAAGCGATAGTCTCCCTGACATGAAAAATGAGCTCGGGGCAAAAGATCTGGGCTCGCTATGATGTCCTACCGACTAGCGATTATTATGCCGATGGTCTTTGTGAGCTCGGTGTGATTTCTGCAGCTCGTCGAAGGGTCTCACCGACTGTCTAGTGTTATGCCGATGGTTGATAAAAGTGATAATCGCATTGGTGAGACACGATGAGTGTCTCACCAACATGCGATTCAATACGGGCCACCTTTGACCACCCCTGTGGAAGACCAACAAAATGCAAACCAGATGGATTCTTTATGAGATCAGATGATGATGGATTAGCTCAGGTGAAATGCAAAGACCTATAGGGAGGCCCGATGGTGCTTCCAAAAAATGGTCAACATACAGAGAAGTCTAGAACCGAAGGAAAGAAGAAACTGTGACTCATAGGGACAGCTGTGGTGACTACTGGCAAGAAGGAAGATCGGTATTAATGATGATATTCTGGAGCATTCAAGGTAGACTTCAGAGGAAGAATTCGAGTATGGACACGAAGGTCTGAAGTAAATGCTGTAGATGCAAAAGATCTAAGATCACCCCCGAAATAGCCTTCTAGAAGATGGACAGCAAGGTTCCACATTGAATGCAGTTTTGAATTTCCTCAGAAAGATCTGAGAGCCGACTCTCCTGCAGTCTGCAGATATTTTGTAAACCCTAATATAGGGGGACAATGCATTCTTTTTAGTGCATTTTGTATATAAGGCATTCTTGCCTCTTTGTAAAGGTTAGAAGTTGTAGGGTTAGAAAGTAGTAGATATAGGACTTGTAGAACTGGTAGTTAGGAGTTAGATTTCAAATAGACTAATGTATCTTTCAGTTTTCTTAGTGTAAATGGAAACAATTTGGAGCCACAGATTTTCTATACATTGGTGATTGTGCCAACTTTGTAATTGTTGTCTATCTGTCTCACTGACAGTAGAAGCAACTAGATTTTAATCTACTTCATGTTGTGTTCCAAAATGGTGTTTGTCTTAAGTTAATCATTTAAGTTGTGAGGCTTTCAAGGAATGAAGTTTGGTTTTATGTTTTGTTTGAATGGTAATATGAAATCTGCTGTTGAAATCAACACTGTGAATGAATGAAGCTGTGTGTTAGTCACAAGTTGACTTTGTTCTGTAGTTTTAGTTAGGAATTCCTTGGAAGGTGTCAGGTCTGGTTAATTTGGATGAAGTATCATTATTTTCTGTTCCAAAGCCCTGATCCATCTTTTTCTATTTCTTTAAAGACCCCGGTTAGAATAGGTTTTAAGTTTATGTTTGATCTCATAACAGTCCAAAAGGCTCAACACCAGCAGGCCCCTTGAATATTATTGTTGCATTGACCACTGAGTAACATCAGCATAGTTGAGACCCAACTACAAAGACCTTGGGAGCTAAGACATACATGTGTTGTCTTTCTCTTTCAGGAGAAGCATAGTAGCAATATTCTGTTTGCATTGTTGCAGTGCCATTTGGGATGTCAACAGGTCCCAAGACCGTCAGACAAAAACATCATTGGATCAAAGTGGGTATTCAGAAATAAGTTGAATGAGAATGGAGAAGT
>VDFB02358524.1:0-48038 GCA_007258455.2 Sequoia sempervirens | reverse complement strand
ATGACTAATTTTGGTCACATGACCATTAGTAGTTTAATATTGCTGGTCATTTATAACGCAACCAAATCTATGACTAAGCTATTCTAGTCATTTATCTAGTCATTGATTTAGTCATTGATTTGGTTATTGATTTAGTCATTTATTTAGTCATTTATTTAGTCATATGTTTTAGTCATTAATTTTAGTCACATGACTATTTTAGTGGTTTATTTGTAGTCATTTATAACAGCACCAAATTTATGACTAAACTATTTTAGTCATTTATTTAGTCATTGATTTGGTCATTGATTTAGTTGTTAATTTAGTCATTTATTTAGTCATGGTAGTGATTTATTTAGTCATATATTTAGTGATTAATTTAGTCATATATTTAGTCATTAATTTGATTGTTGTTAACTGGTCATTTATTTAGTCATGGTAGTCATTTATTTAGTCATATATTTAGTCATTACTTTAGTCATTAATTTAGTCATATATTTAGTCATGTAAGTCATTACTTTAGTCATTACAAATCAAATCTAACTTAATTAATCCTCACAAATTAATGCATATAAACTTCAAGTATCATAGATATTCAAATGTTGAAGAAGCACCATGAAATGTAGACTAAAATTCTTGAACAAATATGATTGATCAAACACAAACACAAACAACATAGTATTTATGAGTGGAGAAAAAACCACTCTAAAAATTTACTTTATTAAACCTGATTGGCAAATCAAAATTTCATTGGTTACATTCAATGTCTCAGTGACACTGTACAACTTACTGACACTATATAAACATAATACTCCTATTTTCATATACTTATATTGTTTTCCCCTTCCTTAACTGCAGTCATTTTGGAAGGGCAGGGACCTCCTATAGGGGCTCGACCCATTTAATCCCCTTGCAAATCCACAACTTTCCCGCCGCTATTGGTTTCGGCTCCTCCAAACTCTTTCTCGCTGGTATTCACCTTTTACTTCTCCAATTTGGAGCTGCAACCTGAAAATAAGGTTTCAAAATTTGCACGTCAAAAACATATTTGGAAGTAGATTTTTATCAGATATTGTAGTTGCAAGTTCCACTAATTATAATAAAGATAAATAGTTTTACCTTTCTGCATCAACTAATGCAATTTTGATAACTTTTAGAGGATCGACAATGCTAGCCTTTATCATATCAACATACTCAACTACAAGTTGCAACACAACATTAAACTTATTAATTAGACTCAACATCTAAGAAAGAAAAAAAAACTTCAAACATTATCAATTTAGTTTCCTCGTAGCTTTCCTCTAGCATATCTGGAACCTCTTTAGATGTTCCATCCAACTCTCATCACTCCCATATAGGTAGAATTGTGTATGTCCATCAAACTATCATCTTTCCCATAGAGTTAGAGCTAAATTAATTTAGAAATCTTTTCTTGTTGAGCAATCCAATTCCCCTAGCAAGCCTAACATATAGACAACCTCCCTTACATTCAAAAATTTACTCAAGGATGTCATTTTTAGTCTCAGAAATCAAAATAACCTTATTGTTCATTTGTCAAAACTACATAGTTAATAGAAAAAAAATTCAATGGAAAAAGCATGAGGAAAAATAATCTACCTCTCTATTATTAGGGGTGATCAAATACTGCTTAAATCTACAATCAGAAACCCTCCTATGAGATACAACCAATCCTATCAGATTAAAAAACAAGAACTAAAACCTTCTTGGGAATCACAACAATACCTAAAATCAATCAATGGTCGAATGTAATTTTGTCCAAACATGTAGTAATCAAAAGGCTCCTATATTGCTCTATGATAATTAGAAAATGTGAAAGGATCTTGAAATAAAGGAAGAAACATAAGAAATTATGCATTTGTTCAAATGAGTAAATATAGTGTAATGTGTTAATTGTTTTTTCTTTACATCATTTAGGAACTAAAGCATAAAAAATTACATAGAGAGGATTTGAAGCAGCAAACCTCAAACTATAACAAATCCGATCAAAAGTTGTTGCCATGTTTGAAAGGACTATTTCTTTTGCATTGGGATTCCCACTCTCAAAAACCTGACAAAGGCAATCCAGATACATGACCATTGGAAAGATACAAAATTATCACATTAAAGAGAGGAAACAACAAACACTCTGTTAAAATTCCATTCCTACCTCAAAATCTACTGCTTTGCAAGAAAGAAAAGCATTTCAGGCAATTCCAAAGCAATAATTTCATATTTTTTTATTAAACATCAATATAAAAGAACTTTGTTTTGTTGCTCTTATGTCAAGGTGCTGCGGGTGGATCAAGATGAAGGGAAGAGCTTTTTAATGAGATCTTAAGCACTCCTTATTCTCAAGCATTATTTGAGAGAAATTTTAATCTCATTCAGATCACTGAAAGATGAAAATGGACAATCTTTTTAATGTCAATGTAATTGAGGTTGAACTTTACTTAACTACTTTGTTTTATGGGTTAGTTTGATTGATATAGCAGAAATGAGGTTAAAGTTTTCACTAGAGACAACACCTGCCCAGAGGCCTCATGGAGTGCTTGGTATTTGGAGTCCTGTAATTGACACTATTGGGAATATAGTCAAAATGCAGGTTAGTGCAACATCTCAATTCAACTTCCACATATGAATAATTCTGATCGAATTTATGGATCAATAGTTGTGATCTTAGATTGATTGTTTCAAGTCTTCATGTTAAATGGAAAGAAAACAAGTCAGCATTTGAAGTTATGTTCCTGATCATTGCAACTCTTTGCTTTGTCAGATCCATCTTAGGAAAGTTGTTCACAGACACGTGTTCATGAGAAAAAGTGTTGTCTTACCATCAATTACCCACCGGATTTGGAGAGATTTGATACATAATCCCTTGCATTTGCTTTTTGGAGTAGATTTACTTGGTATGACAAGCTCAACATTGGCATCTCTGAGTAAAGGACTTGCCAAACTTTCCACAGATGGACAATTCCTTCAGTTGCGTATAAAACAGGTGAACATAAAAATTATATTTAAATTGAGGAAAAATCCATAGATTTGAGAAATATGAACATATTCATTGTCCTTATATGACATTTTTATGGATTTTTTGTAGGATTCTTCAAGGAAAATTACAGGAGTTGGTGATGGCATTTTACAAGGCACTGAGGCTTTAGCACAGGGTGTGGCATTTGGTTTCTCTGGAGTGTTAACTAAACCTTTGGAAAGTGCAAGAGAACATGGTGTTATTGGTTTTGTACATGGTCTTGGGAGAGCATTCTTGGGTATTATTGTTCAGCCTGTGAGTGGAGTCTTGGACTTTGTTTCCTTGACTGTGCATGGTATTGGTGGAAGTTGTACATGTTTTCAGGTATTTGGAAACAAATCTGTTTCAAATAGGATCAGGATCTCACGTGCCATCCAGAGTAGTGGAATTCTTTAAGAATATAATGAAAGGGAAACATCTGGGCAGGTCATTTCCCTTTTCACTTTTTACTTGGGAATTTTTACTTTCCTGCAGATTATTGTATTTATATTTTATCTATTTATGAACAAGAATATCTGTGGAATATTTGTTAAGGTTTTGTAAATTGACCATTTGTAATAATTCTGAGGATACCAATATGATATAAACATTAATGACAATAACACCATGATTACTGATTTCAGAAATCTGGTTTGGTTCTCAGTGTTGACTTATGTAAGTATAGTCCAGTCCAAGTGTGTTTGGATGCAGATGCCAAATGTAGTTTTAGTCTAATTATTTGATTCACTATGATATATAAATGTATTTACAATAAGGATATCACACACACATATGTATGGCAATAAAACAATAGCTTTTAAATACTAATAAACATAAGTGAGTGAATTTGTTGAAATCAACAATCTTACAGGAAAGTTGTTAAAAAAATCAATATTTGGATCATCTATCCTCAAAAGTTTGACAGCCCAATTCAATAATTTCATTAGTTTTGTACTTGTTATCAGGGTTGAATGAGAATCTCTTCAAGAAATTAGTGCATGTCACCTTTATGCTTTAACCTGTAAATTAATGTGTTTCATGTATTTTTTTTTGTAAATTGAGGTTTTGAATGGGCCGTCAGCTTGAGTTATTGGCATTAACCGGGCCCAGCTAGTGGGAACACAAATAGGGGGCCCCATCCCCTAACAACCAACAGTCCAAGTGCACGAGTAAAGTGGCCCACAAGCCCACCAGCCCTGCAAGGGCTTGACACTAGGTGGGCACTAAAACAACACCATCTAAACACCAACAAACCATGCCATCAATGACAATGTGTTTCCATTCACATACTAGTGCTTTATTGATCTTCAAATTATCTGGACATATTAATGGACGAATTGCACTAGTTTCTTATGTATTGTTGAGCACTATTAAAGAGAGAACATTGATTTGTATGTTGTTGACTTTGCAGATGGTGCTTTACCTTGCAGAAGAAAGGAGACATTTTGGATGCACAAATATTTCAATGGAACCTTCAAAATTTGCATGGTCAGATTTATACGAGGAACATTTAGACTGCATCATCTTTTGAAATATTGTCATGCCAGGTTAAGGCACTTATAAAAGTGTTTGTTCCTATGTTTTCAGTGCCCATCATCAAATAAAATGCTTACAATACCATGTAAAATACTATGGAATGTTCCATGGGAAGAGTTTCTATCCTTGGAATTAGCAATGGGAAGCTACCAGAAGCCTGCTCATCTAATTTTTCATCTAAAAAGCTTTGAAAAGTCTAAATGCTTTGTTAGAGTTATAAAATCATTGGGAGAAAATGAAGAGGAATGGATAAGTCAAGCGACAATGATCTATTCTTTCATAGAGAACCTTTGGAAGAAAAATCAATCACTCAATAGACTCTCTGGTTTCCAGGTGAGGTCTATGTTCCATTTTATCTGAACCTGATATTCTATGAATCTCTTGTAATAATTAGGCATCCTTTTTTCTAAGGAAATAATAGGAGGGTGTAGTTGGGTAAAAAAAAGACCTTTCCATTCTCTTTGGTGTTGGACATGCACACTGGACAGGCTATGAACTTGCACCAAAGCATAATGGTAGGGGAATTTTTGTCAGATGTTATAGTTGGATATGCTCTGGTAGACATATATGCAAGATGTGGAATCATAGACAAAACACCTAAATTGTTTGACAAAATGCCTCAAAGAGATGTCATCTCATGGAATCACTCAAAATATTTGAATTAATGAAGCACTCTGGAACACATCCTAACATTCTATTTTCAATGGAATCAAGGAGGTTATTTAAACTTTTACACCCTTCTATGTTCAAGTGTTGCAGCTGTGACATGTTGCCAATGAATTAGGGAGGCTATTTAAATCTATACACCCTACCATGTTCAAGTGATGCAGCTGTGACAGGTTGCCAATGGAATCAGGAGCTTATTTAAATGTCCACACCCTTCTATGTTCAAGTGTTGCAACTATGACGGGTTGCCAAATGAATCAGGGAGCTTATTTAAACGTCCACACCCTTTTATGTTCAAGTGTTGCAGCTGTGACAGGTTGCTAATGGAATCAAGGAGGTTATTTAATTAGGGAGCTTATTTAAATGTCCACACCCTTCTATGTTCAAGTGTTGTGTTGCAGCTGTGATAGGTTGCTAATGAAATCAAGGAGATTATTCAAATTGTGACAATATTTTATTTTTAAGTGTTGCAGTTGTGATAGATTGTCAACAGAATCAAGGAGGTTATTTAAACCTTTAAAATTTCCTATTATATTCAAGTGTTGCAGTTGTGAGAGGTTGAAAATGGAATTGGAGAGGTTATTTAAACCTCTGCAACTTTCTATTTTCAAGTGTTGCAGATGTGATAGGTTGCCAATGGAATCAGGAAGGTTATTTAAACCTCTACAGTCTTCTATGTTCAAGTGTTGCAGTTGTGACAGGTTGCCAATAGAATCAGGGGGGTTATTTAAACCTTTACACATTTCTATGTTCAAGTGCTACAGCTGTGACAGGTTGCCAATGGAATGAGGGAGGTTATTTAAATCTATACACCCTACCATGTTCAAGTGTTACAGTTGTGACAGGTTGCCAATGGAATTAGGAAGGTTATTTAAATGTTCACACCCTTCTATGTTCAAGGTTGCAGCTGTGACAGGTTGCCAATGGAATCAAGGAGAATAACTATTTAGTATTTATTGAATCAGTAATTTGATTCGTAGTCACTCAGCCTATAAACTAACAACGTAGTATTATATACAAATGCAAGAAACACAATACTTGTTAAAATACCAACAAGGCCACAATTAACTTTTAAAAACTAATATGCACATAGAAAGGAAAAATTATTCTGTTAAAGTAATCTACAAAAATATTCATCTACATACCCTATATGTAAGCTTGTCAAACAGTAAATCTGATGATGATGATGAGACACCATCCCTTTGTCTTCTTCATTAGCCATTTCAATATCAAGTAGCTGAAATCTCAAGACTGGATCTGGAACAAAGGGCAACAAAAGTTACTACACACTTCGCATCAATTTTTATGTCTTACCAATTCACAAAAGTAAATCAAGAAAGGAATAATGATAGAATCAGATTATCTGAATTTAGAACCAAATACCATATGATGTTCTTGGGTAGTGGTCTGGCAGTAAATTGGCAGGAGATTACCACTGCTAGCCCAAGTTTGATTCTCAGGTACATTTGTGTGGTGAGAATTCCTAGGGTGATGCCATCCCAAGGCTTCAACCCTTCCCAGCCAAGAAAAAGGGGTTCACCTTTAAAAATACAAGTACCAGATTACAAAGTTTAGACCTTCTAATTCAAAATTCAGTCTTGGATCTGAAAGTGACCAAAACACTTTCAAAAATAATGTTTCCTTTAAAATCTACCCTACCTTTAAATTCAAAAGTCCTATTTCTTAACCTGCAATATCTCAAAATATGCTTATATGTTTTTTTTCCTTTCAAGAGAAAAATGTTACACCAAAAAATGTTTCTTTCTTTCCAAATAGATCTGATCAGAAAATTGTGATCATAAAAGCAGCAATTCATCCTTTAAGAAAATAAACATCCCAGGTGGGAGAATATATCACATGGAAGAGGATATCTCTGATAATTATGCAACACAATTCCATTGCAATGCAAAGCTCAACTAACTAGCAATATTTATACTTCAAAAATGTCTAGACTAGTTCAAGAAAAGAAGAAAATTTCCAAACCAGTGAAATGCAAATAAAGTATAGAAATTTAGGCCCATATACTCATTTTTATTGCTGGATGAAGACATCTTTAATAATTATGCAGCACATTACCTTTGCAGTGCAAAGCTTAACTACCTAGCAACAAAAATCCTTCAAAAGTGTCTAGAATTAGTTCAAAAAAAGAAGAAAAATGCCAAACCAGTCAATTGCAAATAAAGCATAGAGTTTAGTCCCATATGCTCATTTCATATCACAAAACATTGCCTACCTCTCATCAACTACCTTAGATGCTGCAACCCTAAGCTGGCTTCGTAAAGACCAAGAATTGACATTGCCCTTAGCCATATCCCTAATGAGAAACTACTAGTCAAATTTTCAAATATCATACTCAACTGACCAGATCATACTGTTGAAGAAATTAGATAAGACTGTTCAAGAATATTAAAGAATACAAAACCACCCAGGAGCAACATCTTGAAGGAAGTAAACTGGGAATTATAAAAACTTAACAACAATGAGAAGATCATTGTTCTCAAAGTGGACAAAGGGAGTGCCAATATTGTGCTAAAATCAAGGATTATATTAATAAAATGAGGACCATCTAGAGATCAGCAGAAGCTACTGGTTGGTAAGAAGTGAAACCATGAACAAAACTATATAAGATGTGGCAAAGATCATAAATGAGTCATTGTTGAGCAGTGAACGAAAACAAAGACATAATGCAAAGGCCCAATAATGCCAAGAATATATGGGGTGCCTGATGTGCACAAACTACTAGCATCCTTGAGACCTAATGTGTATTTGATAAACTCTCCAACATAGAACTTAGCTATATATGTAAAGTACGCAAAAAGATATCCTTCCTTCTCAAAAATTAGGTATGAGATTGTGTTGCAAGCTTGTGCATTAAAGAAAGATCTGGAATTGTTACCAAATGGAGACCAAACACAAATTGGAGAAAGAGGAATAAATATGAGTGGTGGGAAAAAACAAAGGATACATATTGCATGGGCTTTATATCAAGATGCAGATATCTATCTTTTTTATGATCCATTTAGTGTTGTTGATGCACATAGTGGGACACAATTTTTTCCAAGTAATTTTATCTAGCCTTTTCCTGTTACAACAATGTCTACTTGGCATTCTAGATTCAAAAATTCTAGTCTATGTAACTCACCAAGTGGAGTTTTTATTTGTTGCTGACCTCATTCTGGTATGTTTGTATTTCTCTATTTACTATTGAGTTGAATAATTAAATATGAGAAGTTACAATTGACAACTAGATGTGGGAAGAACTAGGTAATAGCTTTAGGAGTCATGTATCCTAGAGAAGAAACAAAAAGATCCAAGTTCTATTCACAAAGGACATTTTTCTAACTTTTCTTAGCTAATGAGAGATGGTGAGAATACTCAATCCGGAAGATATGATGATATATTACAATCAAGCTCAGATTTTGAGGAATTAGTTGGTTCACATCAGAAAGCATTGAAATCCATTGATGCTATGGAGAAATATGAGATCCTATCATAAAATGCATTTGTTAAAGAATTGTCATTTGACAATATAGCTAGTGTGAAAGATGTTAACCATAAACAACTCCAGAAGCAGGGTATTGACCAGAACACACAAGAGATGGAGGAAGAGTACGAATAAGAAAATCATAAGTCAAGAGAAAAAGAAGAAAAAAATTTACAGCTTGTGCAAGAAGAAGAAAGAGAGAGTGGAACAGTAAGTACGTAGGTGTACTGGTCTTATATCATATGATTTCAATTTAGAAATAGAAATCCCAAAGCAAAGAACAAAATCATTGCAATCTATTGCATATTATCAAAAAAATGACAAATGAAAAATATATATTTCTAAAATTTGAGCTTATTAATCTGAAGAATGAAGACAACGACATTAACTTTATTGAAACTATAATCAATTTGTGCATTGAGCTTAAATAGAACATGTCCTTTCATACTTAAAAGAGCTTTGTATCATTTGGTGTGAAAAAAACAATAGTGGGTGTTAGAAGCAAACATGGAGACTTACTTGTGAATTATGCAAAATATTTGAGCACAATCCTTTCAAAAGCAGAAGCACATGTGAATAATGCAAAACATGTGAGCACAATCCTTCAAATATTCTCATTCTTGTAAAATTAATGTTAGTAAATTTTAATGAAAAACATATGGAAGAAACCAAGACAAGAGACAAAGTGACCTGAGGAGATAGTATATGCAAAGCAACCAATCATGTGATGCCACATCGGCGCTCAACTACACATGAATGGCATTTTATATATGCTCATAAACAGGTTTGTTACACATAAGACATACCTAAAGATTTTGCACAATTTGTGTCTTTGTCAATGAAGCCCTAACGAATGATTTATTTTGTTAAAATAAAGCGAACCAAATCCAATCTACAAAAAAACCACAAAACGATTGTTTTAGATTCAAAAACCAATAAAAAATTTCTAATAATGTGCAGCTTTTGGAATCACAAAACAATGTTTAGAAAAGGTAGTTGGAAGAAATATAGGTTCCTCAACATGCTTCCATTTTTTTGGTGTTGGACAAAAATAAATGCTTGGTATTTCAAAAGGGGTAGTGGTGTGGTCATGTGATAGTTTAGTAAATTCTAGTTGTATGGAGAGTGTTAAAATTGTACATAATTGAATTATGCACATGGCAAATAAGTGCTTACAAGAGTTGTAGATATTCCAATAGGAATTGTAGATGTGTCAATATTAGTTATTCTACTATCAAGAAATTCTAGATAGGTGTCATATTAGATTTAAAATTTGTAGGGTGTTGATGAGCTTCATTTAATTTATATATTCTAATCGTCATTTATTTAATATATAGACTAGTTTTCTTCCCTTAAATAACATTTTCTTATCTATATATTTTGTTGTTTAGTTTTATAATTTAATTGTGTTACAAGAGAAGGACTAGATGTGACTCCACATTGGAGTGCTAAGAATATGATAAAATCTTGAGCATTGATTCATGTAGAGAGGGTAGTGTATGTGGAGTTCCCAAGAATATGATAGCATCTTGAGCAAAGATTCCTATAGAGAGAGTAGTGTATGTTTGTTTTGAAAAAATGTATGCTTATTTTGTGAAAAGGAGAGAGCCCCTTCCATGATAAATGGAACGTTGTCATTGTCAATGCATGAGAAACTAGAAAATGATAGTTGAGTTTGTTGTTGAGTGACATAGAATTTGTTGGTACGGAAGATATGGTGGAACAATGAAAACACATTTGAAAAAGGTTGTCATAAGGAAATATAGGTTCCTCAACATGCCTCCATTTTTTTGTGTTGGAAGATGAGAACTACATGATATTTCAAAAGGGGTAGCGGTGTGGTCATGTGACAGTTTAGTGGATGCTAGTGTTAGGGAGAATGTGGAAGATATTTCATGATTACTCAATCCTCTCCGCTAAATCAAAATTAATATCAATAACAAGTTCAGAATTATAGTCTCATAAACTAATTTGGTCTCATAAAAGCTAACTAAATCAGATCATTTCACTCATTTCATTGTGCCTAGTCATCATCAAAGAGGCTTAACTAATGTGAAACTAACACACCAGAACTGTAGATTCAATCTGACATCTCCCACTCAAGCAAGAAATAAAAAAATATTCCAAGCTGACCTCATAACACACATTTACCTGTACAGAACAGTAAAAACCCAGTATTATTGATCACTCATGACGAGTAAAGGAGATGGTGTACTTAACACAACCAATCCAAACAACTTTCATTCTGAATGGTGAAAAACTTTATAGAAGATATGACTCCAAGCTTTGTGGCCATGTTTGCATCAAATCAACAACAATCAGTGTCTCCAACAAATGTTGAATGATGGTCATTGATTCAAAATACATTTCATGCCCCCCCCAACTTTCTGAATAGTAGAGCCTATGGTCATTGATTCAAAACACATTTCATCTTATTGTTTGAATTTGAAATTTATGTCCACAAGATCATAGTAGAGCCTATGGTCTGGGATCACAAGTTCACATAAATATCTCTCTCTATATATGATTAGATCAAATCTATATCTCTCTCTCTCAATCCATCTATATATATTGGAGTAGATAAAATTTTGTTATATATATATATATGCAACTAACCAATCAGATTTTTGTCTGTCTCTATGATTAGATAAAATTATGTTATGGAGTGAGCAACTTAGGAGTATCTCTTCTGTCGAATTCACTCTACTTTGGAATACACCACACCCAACACATAGCCAGCTCAGTAATGGCCTCTGATTGTCCTTAAAAAAAAAATCTTTATTCGTAGCCACTGATCTACAAATCAAACCCATCAGCCAACAAGAACTAGAAGAATTTTGTTTCATACCAATAAATTAGATCGGGTAGGGAAAATGTCCAGACCACTTACACCAGCTAGATTTTCTCATAGCCAGATAAACTCCCTTGTTTGATATGACCAAATATCCCAGCTAAGGATTTTAGTTCATAGCATTCAGTTCAACAAAATTTCATTGTCTTATCAGAATTTATTATTATTCAAGCAAAATGTTTTCCTTAAAAGTTATTCAGCATTCAAGTTAAGTTTTTTTGCACTGAAGGAATTCGACTTATATTATGATGTCAAGTGTTGTAGCAATCACGTCTAGGACATGAAAAACTTGTTTCAACTACACAGTTGAAGACAAAATTAAAGGCAGTTCAATAATGAACATATTTTGGTAAAGCAATCAACAATGACACTAAAAATTGCAATGGGTATTTTTGTACCCATTAGATAGAGCATATCATGTAAATTGTTCGTTCTCTGACCTTTCCTATTTCTTTGTTCAAATTTCAATGCACAAACATGTTACAGTTGTCAAGCCACATGCTCTAAATATGTATCCAATGGTACACAATTAAACCTACATCCCCAAAACCAAAGAGTTTCACCCTACAATGGCAGTGCACATATATTTCATCCACAGTCCATCCTTGCTTTTTTGACTGTTTCTTATTATTTAATAGGTTTCAAAGAAAATAAAAGTAGTGGGACCTTGCACCCTGATTCCTAGCAATTAATATGACCATTATGTCAGAATTCTTCTCCAACAGAAATGAGCATAATATTTTAATTCTTAAGCTCAAGTATTGAGAAGTGGAATGTTGCAATGAAGCATTTTTTCATTTCTAATATTTACATAAAAAAAGCAATCCCCATGTATCTTCAATAAGCAGAGATAATAGTACTTAGCAGTTAGAATAGAAGTAACCACAATCATTTCAACATCAAATAGTATTTCTAAGCATGATTACAAGACTCAACTTGGAACTCATAAGCTTTGCAAGACTTGGAATTCTAGCCAAATTTATAATGGAGGTGTCCCGAGATGGATTTTAGGTGAACCCAACAAGTCCATGGACTACAATCCTTACAGCAGCTATATAAGTCACCCAAAAACTTGAATTTTATGCTTCTTTATTTTTGGGTTTTGACAGAGGAGAACATCATCACAAAAGATATTAGTTTCTAGTCTTGGGGACTGGGGCAAGGACAAATATTGACAGGAAAATTAATTGAGGGGCAGGGGAAAGACAATTATTTAAACAATAATAAATTTTTAGTAGTGGATGAGCATATGATATCCTCCTTACCTGCAAGCAAGGACTGGAGAAATTTTCAAATGTTTTGGAGTGTATTTCAAATTTTTTAAGACAGTTTCATTCTTCCATCAAACCCTACGTACAAAAACCCAATTCCAGTAAACATTAAAGTCTCAAAATAGAAATCATGCAAAAAATAGGAAGGGATGCCTCATGGAACCACTGTATGGAAATTTCCAACTCTAAAAAGAGAGTTGAATGCATTTACTATGGAAAAGTTTAGAATGGTGACATAAATGGGGATGAATTATCACTGACAAGATAATGGGTATTGATGCAACTATAGACCGTAATATCCCACTTGTTGTTGCCCATCAAATGAGCTCCAGTTTGGATCCCACTACAAGAAGTAGGTTAAAAAAGAAGGATAATATATTGGGGGACTCAGTGGAATCCAATGATGAGATCACTCCATACAACAACTTTGTTGCAAGCGCATTCATGTCATGTAATCCATCCTCATGGTCCTAGAAGCAACATCCCCACTTTTTGTAGATTTGTCATGCCTCTTGCCCACTCTCCTCTCCTAAGCATGTTTTGGTTTATCATTTCATTTTATAGCACCTTAGAAGGTTATCTTACCTAGTCAGATTCTATGTAGCTGTTTTGGTTGCCCTAAGACTTTCTAAGGCTAATATGTGGTGCCACCATACAATTTTTGAAGTTTACATAGTGTATGACTATGTTACACCTAAGAGCTTTAGAACAGATAAAGTGTCGCCACAACTTGTGGCCTTTGACACATTTCAGGTGCCTTAACAACTCCTTCCCACTCATTCAGTCCTTTGTGCTAGGAGTGATATCATTACCTACTCACATTGCTTTGAACCTACCTATTCATACAATCATGCTATACATAATTTAACATCTCAACATTATCACAAATTACTAATTATCATTTTTTAGAGCTCTTCACACAATCAAATACAACCAACACTCTAGTCATTGAATTTGATACAACAACACCTAGCAAGTGATAATTTTGATTGATGTTAAGATTCACCCTGACATGCTTCATCTCCAACACCTATTCTATGTTGTTTAGGTGCCAATTGCAGAAAAATTCAATAATGAAGATGGAGATTTTATTAAGTTACCTTGAGAATTCAGAGGTGAGATGCTTTGATTTTGCTTTGGCTACTACTGGAATGCTTCCCTATCTTCATCATTTGAGTCATTGAGTAGATCAAAAGGAATTTGTAGTGATATTTGTGTAGTTTGAGTATTCATACCTTTCCTTTTCTTGTATAAGCTTTTTGAAATTCACTTTCCATTTCTAGTGGATTTGAGGATTTCTGATGAGTATTATAGGAAATGGCACTCAACCCTGGAGGCTTTGATTGTCAATCTAATAGAATTTAATGATTAGACTATCATTGAAGTGGCTGGAAATGGCTGAAATGTTCAGGACAAACATGTGCCAAGCATCAATGTTCGCAATAGCTTCGACATCTGTATAGAACATTTTCATAGTCAATGGGTTGATCCCATTCACAATTACGGACACTAGATCAAATCAAATTGTTGTTGTAGAGGTTATCCTCAATAATCTAAATAGTAAGTCATTGCTTATGGTTGTTCAGATGATACGAAATTCCCTCTAGTAATTGTATTTTATGGTCGTTCAACAGCTTCTAGAAGGTTCTCAGAAAGAAAATGTATGCAGATCTTTAAGGGACAAAAACTATGCTAAGTTTCCAAGCGTGAAAGGTGCAGATTCAAAGCAAAGATCTTGGAGTGCATTTTCTTAAATTAGATAATTGTGTGTCTAATTTCCAAGAAAAAATAATATATACAAAGAATAGAATACTTTAACTGAACAGTGGGTATAGAAAAAGATTAAAGAATTGTAGTTTTACCAGTGATGTAAAACCAACCATGCTCTTCAAATGTTTATCTCGGCATATCTCATCAGTCAATGAGAATTTGAAATTCTCACCAATCTTCTATCCATTCGCTGGAGAAAAATCCCTCTTTGATTTTACTTCAGTAAAAGAAGATCAACGTCCTCTGCAGCCTCGCATGGTGGAACAAAATCCTCTAAATTTGGAGAGTGGTTGCTCTCAATATCTTGAAGAAGTGAATCCAACAGTGTCCAATCCGGCTCCTCTATAATTTGGCCTCAGCTTAGTTGCGACAACCATAGGGTATCTCTCCTGTCAATTGACTCAACTGTTGGAGAACATCATGGCCAATGCCATGCTCAGCAAGCTAAATTTTTTAGTTTACCCTGTTTCAACAATTTTCCATGTCTCTTGGGGTTTTCAACCTGGGGCTCTCGTTTAAAAGCCCAAATATTTTACCTCTTGCTTGAGCTCTTCTATATTAGTAATAGAAAGTATGTAATTTATATTTTGTCTAACTAGGCCAGAACCAACTAAAAAAGAGAGACCTAATTATAGAGCCATCATATCCACAACAAACCTTTTGAATAATTTATTGAAAAAATATTCCATAAAGAAAAAATAGGCAATGCTTAGAAAGAAAGAAATAAACAAACAAAAGAAGACCAAAGTTTCTTTGAACAAGTTTAAAAATATGACCACAAAAGGTAAAATTTCATTCCTTAAAAGGTTCTAAAAAATGCCTTCCCCTAAAGTCAGACATGCCAAAGAATTGTGTGTCAATAAAAATGTGTAGATACTACTGTGGATCAGGGTTTGAAGATGTGTAGAAATGGCGGAAGCTGCGAATGGGGGCTCAAAACCCTCAAAATCTTCTGGCAGCGGCTATGCTAAAATCAGATCCAAAACTAAAATCAGATGGTTCTTATGGACTGGTTTGATTCTTCTAGTTTATAATATTATATAACTGCAAGACTATTTTTGTCCCACTAGTACATACACTTCTCCAACCCCAATAATTGTGTACTTAACAAGCCACCAAAAGTTGTAACTAATCTCCAGTAAAAATCACCATGAAAACTACCACAAATGTTGGATCTATCACAAAAAGCATTTATGCTGCCAATAGTTGTAAGCATTCTAACATTTTTTTATTTCCCATCCTCAATCTGAATTCCAATGGCCTTATAAAGTACGTTCAACCACTCGCCACATTTAGTATGATTATGGTATACTAGTAGAGATAACTCAATAGTCACAAATGCAACAATGTTTTGTAAATGTTTATTGGAATGAAGATCCTTTACTAATATTCCTTAGTGCCTCCTAAGGGATTAAAAAAATATAAAATGGCCTTATAAAGGTAGATTCCACAACCTTTGCTAGAATACTCCCTACTTGTCATAAAATGGGAGCTTTAGACAGGGTATGTATATCCATCAAAGCATAATAGAAGGTGGATTTCTGTCAGATATTATGGTTGGAAATGCTCTAGTAGATATGCATGCAAAATGTGTAAGCATAGGCAAGGCACATGAACTTTTTGACAAAATGCCTCAAAGAGATGTCATCTCATGGAATGTAATGATTGCAGGTTTTGTAGAAAATTGTTTGTTGAAAAGGATTTTGAAACTTTCAAATGAATGCAATTGGTAGGTATAAAGTAATTTTTTTTTCCAGAGTCCTCCCTGCCAATTCCAAAATGGGAGCTTTGGGATGGGCTATTAACATGCACCAAAGCATAATGGTAGGGGAATTTTTTTCAGATGTTATAGTTCGATATGCTCTGGTAGACATATGTGAAAGATGTGGAATCGTAGAAAAACACTTGAATTGTTTGACAGAATGCATCAAAGATATGTCATCTCATGGAATGAAATGATTGATTGCAGAATGTGCACAAAATGCATTTCGCAAGGAACCTCTCAAAATATTTGAATTAATGAAGCACTCTAGAACACATCCTAACTGATGCAGAGTGGCAAGGGAAGCAACACTTTTCTCAAAAGCTTCTCTCAAATACTCTTGAACACACAACAAATCCACTATTCCTTTCAACAAAAAAACTTGATCACCAACATGACTCCCCTATCTAGACATCATTATAGGACTTGGGAATGATGTGAACATTCTCAACATGAATAATCAAGATCAGATATTATAATCTTGTAATTAGTTGTAGGACTGAAAATGTAGGGATAATAGATGTAAAGGAAAATATAGAGGTAAAGAAGGTCAGGATAGTGATTTTGCATGAGAATGTGCTAGTAGGAACCATTGAATGCCCTGTGGTTGAGAGCAGGTTTGAGAAAAAAACAAAGTTTGCAGGCATAATAGTGCAAAATCCTAATATAACAGTGACAAAGTAACTTGCTAGAGAAAAAAAGTCAAGGAAAAAAAACATAGAGTATTAAGGACAATGGCAAGCATGTACATGAGAGGCAAGTGAAGTCAAATCAAAAGAATTCTAACACAAGTTTGTTTTCAGGTGTAGAACATGGTAAACACTCACATGTTGGGCAGAGGAAAGATAATAGACTAATTGTAGGTCTGAGAACAAAGGAAAGGATAAATGCACATGTGAACACATTTCAAAATGCTAATTGTACAGGGCAGGTTGTAAGTCTAGTCTATATGAATCAGTGGAACGGTTTTGTGAACTAGTGGAGCATGCATGAAGCTATCTAGAAATTTTTCCACAAATTAGAAATTAAAGGTTATTCATTGCTAATAGAATTCAACTCAGATCTAAGAAAAAATAAGAATTCTCATGCATCTCCATGGAGCTAGTATTCATGCCATCATATTGTTTTACAACTATTACTCAAGTCCTCAATAGAGGATTTCATACATATTTATCCTAGAACATTTTAGCAAATAAACAAATAAGAATAAATGTTAGTATAGGAAAAGCAATGTGAAATAGTACCAATATTGATGGGATGCAGAAAACCTAGAGAAAAGCTGAATTTAGCAGATGTGTAAAATAAACATTTAAAGGTTTTTTGCTATTAATTTCTAGTTTCAACATGAGATTTTTTCATATAAACATTGCAAGGCTTCCATCTTGCTTTGGTGCTATAAGCTATACTTCATGTTGTTTATATATAGAATATTTACCAAAATTTGTCTATATTAAAGATAAAAGAGTGTGAGAAAGGACAAACCCTGTGGCTTGGACATCAAGCATCTGACCACAACATTTTCCCAAGAGCTCCACAACAACACCCACATATGTTTCTGGTACTTCAACAATAACAATCTGCATAGAGTTTCATTATTTCTAGCATATGAGAAGTAATATTTTAAATTACAAGATACATATACCATCATTGGATTCTCATCATTTTACTCTTTATAAGATTCAAGAATCATTAATACAAATCCAAGATGATGGTGATACTATCGTACCTCACAAGGTTCAAGCAATTTATCATTCACTTTTTTGTTTATAACTTTTGGTGGGCCTACCATAAATTCAAATCCTTCCCTCCACCTACAAGATCAAAATGCCAAAGACATTTTCAAAGGTTACTTTTTATTATAAGATATTCAAAATAAATGGCTTGTTGCAAAAGAACATATTGCTATAATTAACCATATCCAGCTTGGGGAAAATAGGGATCCATATACACATACATGTTCTCAATTAGTATGGTTAAATGTAATGTGCCTCTCCCACTAATAATGAATGTATCGGTTGTTTCCCCATCTTCAACTTTCATTGCCAAATTCCTCTCAAGTTCACGATAAAGACATTCCCTTTTTTTTTTGCTTGTCACATGTTTCCCCTGAAAGTTGTCAAAATATAAAATGAATTGGCTTGGTCAATATAATTGTCTGGAATTAGTAAATAAACATTATATGACTTAATTAAGGAACAAACCTCACACCCAATAAATGGTGAAGTGTTAATTGAAAATTCCATTTTTACAGTAGGTTCTTCAACTTTAATTCCAAGCAAAGTTGAGCCATTAACTTTATCTACCAGATTTTCACCAATCTGCATAGACCATAACCAAAAACTATACATTTCAATATTACCTTGAAATTTACTCAAAAGAAATCAGCTTCAGCACAAACAAGATTAGGAATGCACAATGGGATTTTTAATGGGTGAACAAAGGAATAAATATACGTACAAGGATATCACTTATACCATAGAGAGCACAAATATCTCCAACTTTGACCATTTCAGTTGGAACTTTTGTAAAATTTTCATAGACAAAGAGTTCATTGAATTTACCCACTCTAAAGTTTTCATCTGATGTACACACCTGTAAATGTTGCAATTAATAAGAGGTGCAATAACATTTATAACATAAATACCCGATTAAGACCTCTAAAAAAATTAGATGAACAGTGCAAATAATGTTAGACCAGTAGAAAAACAACATATATTACAAGTAAAATAAATGTAAATATCAAGAATAAAAATATTATCTGAACAAAAGTCTTCAACTTCACAAATACTTCAAAATATGTGAAAATATCTCAACAATATTTATAATAAAACTATTACAGTTAACACCTTCCAATTTTTCTTAGTATAGAAGATATGATCCTAGTTTGTCCATTTGTCCCATTCATAGCATTCAACTAACATTTATATTCGATGAAAATGGCCACATCAATTTAGAAAACACTTTTTATATGACATAGGTTCATATAAATTTACGCTACATTTGCAATCCACTAGCACAAGTTCTATCCACTGACTTCTAGTTTATCAATGACAAAAGCAGAGGCAAAAGGTGAAAGGTGAACGGTGAAAGGAATTCTGGAACAAGTTAAAATCACAACTTGAATTATTAATGGTGGCCTTCCTTCTTAGGGTACTATTACTTAAAGAAAAAAGAAAGATGAAAGGAATTAGATAGGAGACCAACAAAGGTGCAAAAAACATGTGGCATTGGGGACATATGGAATGCAAATGATATCAACATATAAATTTGGGACTCCTGTGAGTAGTCATGAAAAAATGCAGGGCAACAAACACAAATTCCTTTAGTGGAGAACGCTATTTTTGGTAGTGATTTTTTTTTTCTGCATAATTTCCAGGCCTATGGGTGCTATGATTTACAAGAACAATTGTAGCTACTCCACTTTTGTGACATTTCTCAAGCCCAATTTTGTCTGTGCTACACTGGCTTTGGTTGTTTGGGGGTCTCAAGGATGTAGCAACAGTTCTTGTTTACAAGGAATTTGTTTTAAAGAACGTGAAATTTGGAAACTTGATAATAATCTCAACCCTTACATCTATTTTAAAAGTAAATTACATTAGGAGAGTGATCTAAAACACACAGTAAAAAAACCCTCTCACACAAACAGTGAAGAAAAAAAGAAAGGATATAAAAAAATTGTACAGATGATAGGAAAAATTTATCTGAAAACCTAAAATAGTCAATGATAGAACATACCTTTTATTTTCTTCTTCTTCCTCTGATGATTACATAAATAATAACTAGTGACTTTTTGCAACCCTATATTATACGAGTAGATAGGAGTAGATAGAAGAAGAATGCCGAAAAACATGCTTATATTTATTTGCAAGTTAAACAGTCCTGTTGTAATTTGAACTCTCATGGTGGTCGTGTAACCAACAATGAGCTTATGCAGGTAGTGAAAGAGCAAACAATA
The DNA here is from genome assembly GCA_007258455.2 of Sequoia sempervirens. Taxonomy (NCBI): domain Eukaryota; kingdom Viridiplantae; phylum Streptophyta; class Pinopsida; order Cupressales; family Cupressaceae; genus Sequoia; species Sequoia sempervirens. The sequence goes on along the minus strand of VDFB02358524.1, from coordinate 27,757 downwards.
AATGTCCTTGACCATGAAAATTGAACTGCCGGCGAGTGGATATATTTTTAGGTATTATACTTAAAGTTTTGCAAGAGGCTGCAATGGTGAGAGTAAAAAGCGATAGGCACAACATAATTTTTCACATTGCCGCGTAAAAAAGCAGATAACTACTTATTAGAACTTTGTCAAAAATTCACGTTAGAAGGATAATAAGTGTTTTAAGGCTAAAAATATGGAAGCTCTCATGAATTTGAGTTATAATAGGATATTGTTTTCTTTCCTTGAAATCTATCAATATAACACACAAAATTTTAGTGAATCATATTGACAATAAATAATTTTTGTAATTTATATAGTTAAATAATTTACAACTTCACTTTAGAAAATTGGATATAAATTGAAAATTTTTGTAAACATTGTTTTTGATTGATAGATATCAAACTTATTAATAAATACTTAACTACTAAATGAAAAATTCATTGCAATAGTATTGCCTAACGACAAGTACTAATAATATAATATAATATAATATAAATATAATATAATATTATATAATATTATAATATTATATAATATTTAATATAATATTATATATATAATATTAATATAAATATTATATTATAAATATAACTATTATATTAATATAATATAATATAATAATATTATATACATGACTTACATATAATGTATTAAATAGAGGATTTAATATTATATAGATGATAGATAATTCATGAATTGACTTCGTCCATGAAGAAGGGAGCTATAAATAATAAGTAATGAAACTTTGAATTTCATTGAGAGTTTGATCCTAGCTCAGGATGAAATTTGGTGGCATGCTTAACACATGCAAGTCGAACAGGAAGTGATGTTTTCAGTGGCGAATGGGTGAGTAATGCGTAAGAACCTATCGTTAGGAGGGGAACAAGCTTAGGTAGGGGTACCATGAGGGGGGCTTAAACTCTATGGATTATGATCAAATTCGAAAGAAAAAAAGAATAGATGAGTAATAATCATTTATTTAGTCATTTTTATTTGTTTGATATTAGTTATTTATTTAGTCATTTTTATTTGTCTAATATTAGTTATTTATTTAGTCATTTTTATTTGTCTGATATTTAGTCATTTAGTTTTTATTTTACCCAATGACCAAATAAGTCACTTATTAGTCATTTATTTACAATATTCTACTAGTGTTAGTCACATGACTAAAAGTTTTAGTCATGGGACTAAAAGTTTTAGTCACGTAGTCATTTATTTGCAAATTCTACTACTGAATATTTCTTCTAATTAATTAACTATTTTATTTAATTAATTTCATCTACATGTCATTTCCTAAAAATTTAATTAAATATCTTTATTTAATTAATATCATTCATATCTTTTCAAATCACAATTAAATATTTTATTTAATTATGAAATATTTTATTATTCTTCAAATCTTAATTAAATGATTATTTAATTAATAAAAATCTCCATGTCACCCATAAATAAATAATTGAATTTATAATTCATTATTTATCTTAAAATCTTTCCAAAATCCTCTCAAAAGATGATTTTTATCATATCATCTTATCTCTTCCATGAAAGAGGAAACAAATCATGCTTTTTGTTTTTCTTCTATTTTTCTCTCTAGCCTTCCCCCATCTTTGACCATTTGATCTACCAAGATTATCACAGTCATTGATCACATCAACCAATCAAAAGCTTTCAAAAACTCTATAAATACCCCTACGAATGCAAGCATTGGTTACACACACATACACACATTAGAGATAGGCGATTAGCATTTTAGCATTCGTAATTTCATAATTTTACATTCTAGCAATTATGTTTAGTTTAAGCATGTTAATCATATCTTAGCATAGCATACATTCATCTTCAATCTCCTTCTCTAGGAAGATTGTTTGTTGAGCCTAGCATACAATTTGAGAGCAAGCTGGAATCAACAAAAACACTGGAGATAGAGGACAATGGGACGTCATTGAAGAAAATGTTGTTTTAAGAGTTTTCTTTAGTTTTTAATTAGTTTGCTTCAATATAATGCCTCATTGGTGTGTTTGATTTAATTTTGAATCTACATTTATTGTACGCTTAAAATCAATTGCACATTTCTAGCACCCATCGTGGGGCATTCACCCCATTTTTAATAGGATTTTGCATTTTGGAATTCGGCTTTCTAAAAAATTTTGCATTTTAGCACATCTGTGGGTTTCCTTAGCGCATACAGGGCTTCTTTCAACACTTTTGCAGGTCTTTCGGCACATCTAGGAATTGTTTCAATGCATCCAACAATTTCTTTAGTGCATCTAGGGAACATAATAACGCATCCATTTAGCTCACTTCATTTAAAATTGTCTAAAAATAAAATAAAATTTTGCATTCTTAGATTAGCGCATTTAGGATTTCTTTTAGTGCATTTAAGGTTTTCTGCAGCGCTTATGAGGTCTATTTTAGCGCATTGACTATTTGTTTTAGTGCATATGTGTGATCTTTTAGCACATGTAGGTTGTAACTAAACAAGGTTTTGAGTCTGACGCCTTTCGCAGATAGTACCTTTTCTGGCTTAAAAAGAAGCAACTCTAGGGTAGACAAAACAATTTGAAATGAACCAATCCTAGGATAGACATGGAATTTAAAATGAAGCAATCCAAGGGTAGTCACCACACATTGATTTTGTGGTTAAAATGAATCCAATGCTTGTTGTGAAGCAACATCTTCACATAGATTAAATCATTGTCATTTGGGCTCTAAAAAGAACACTATCTTCTTTGTTTGTGGCAATAGGTCTATGCTCTCCCCTTAACTGGGTGATCAGAAAACCAGACTTTCCTTTTCAATTTTTGCAATTTAATGGTTTATTACATCCTTTAGATGGCCTACTCTTGTGGGAAAAAGTACTCACCCAAGAGGAACGACCCAAGTGGGTTCAAACCAAAGCCAAGTTATTCCACCCCACTATAAAATTTAAAGCAAATCTGGGGAAACCCACTTTTTCCAGTAGTGTGCAAGATAACCATCCCAAAAGCCTTTGTTCTAAAGGTTGGGAGGTCTCCTAAGGGAGTTTATTATTTCTGTACCAAACAGAAACCCTTACTAAGAACCTAGTGTAGTAGCCAGCTATGTCAGTTTCTGAACATCTTAATAATCACAATGCAAGGGGAGGGAAGAATTTTCCCCCAAGAAACTCACCATATAACTATCAAGGACTATTTGCTCAGGGGATCTGGTATCCACTTATGTCACTCTGAGTATGTTCCTAGAAAATACAAAAACATGGGCTTCCCTTCAGGGGTGACACGGTTGTGTGAGTCGACACAATTCTAAGATGTGGGTTGTGGTTATTATGATGACCTACTTGAGTACTAAGAGCGAGTCTTCCTGAATTGTTTGTTATGTGCAAAGCCTGTGAAAAAAAAATTTGAAAATATTTTTGAATATATACTTGATGTTTAGTATAGGGCTTAAAGCCAACTATTTTCAGAATGTTTGTTATGTCTTCAATCACATTAATCCAGATAAAAGATCATCCAAAATGAGCATGCAAAAATTTAGTTGAAATTGTTCAAAACTATTTTAGTGCATATAGGACATAGAGTAGAGCATCTGAGGTCTATTGTAGCACATTTGACTACTTCTTTAGTGCATATGCCTGTTTCTGTAGCACATATAGGGAATAGAGTAGCACATCTATCACTTTCCAGAATTTTTACTTTTGACAAATCTAAGTTTGTAACATCCTTGGTATAGTATCATTTTGATATTTCTCTCATGCTTAGAGAGTGGAAATCATCCAATTTTGTTAAGAAATCGATTGCCAATAGGATCAAGAAACCTAAGAAACATTTAGGTTAGGGTATGTGTAGGATCATGATGGGCCAAAAAGTGGCAATATGATGGGTATGCAGTTGACAAATTTTTTTACCCAAAATTGATGAAACAAAAAGGGTTTTTAAAGGAGATTCTCAACTTTCCACTAATATAAATTATGTTTTACTTTGAATTTAATAAATAATTATTATTCATTTTCTATTTGAATTATGATTAAAGTCTCGATTGATAGGCTGATTGAAAAACATCTATAGCTTTCAAAGCGTATCACATTTTGAATCAAACATGTGTCACATTCTATGCTTCACATACTATAGGATTAAAAAGAAAAATTGAATTTCATGAAGTTTTGACCAAGTTAAGGTGACAGACATATGAGTTTTTATATTTTTAAAATTTGTAATAAAAATTCATAATTAATTATTTACTTGGAAAAAAATTATAAAAAAATATGCATCACATCCAAGCATGATTCATATTATATTATCATTTTATTGTGGTTAGGGTGGTTGACAGACACCTACTTCTTATTTTTCCATGAAATTTAAGTATTACTACATTGAAATTTCAAATTTTCACCAAATAAATTTAAAAAATAAAAAATAAACCTAGTAGTTTAGAAACTACATTCAATTTTCTATAGATTCTATTCTTACATATTTTTGAAATAATATAGATAACTTATTTAAATTTTTACGTCAAGTTGCCTAACTCTGATTTTTCTGAATTTTTTGCCACTTAATGGCTTTTTTTTTCATGATGATCTTGCACATACCCGTTACAAGAAAACCTTTCAATGTAGATTTTTTTTGTATAAAAGTCGAAATGTCTTGCTCCATTACCATGAGTTTCTCCATAGGTACCAAGATTTTCCTAGTGGATTTACTAACGAATACGTTGTAGAACCTTTATATTCACGAGCCTATTTCCAAAGAAGAGCTCTATCACAATGACACAATCACAATCAATTTCTCAACTTCGATTATCTACCACAACCTTCTATTGAATATCCAACACATCCCAATCAAATCCTTTAGTGAGTTTAATTAGTCTATTTGATATACTTATCATTCTTCAAAAACAAGGATCAAATTTTAAAAGTGCACCTTTCAAACAAATTTTTGAGTATTGATTCAACTTCCCCAACAAGATTCTGACATCCTTCATGATTGGAAGCCACAATCAAGAATTAGGAACATATTTGATCATATCATAATATTTTCATCTTATCAAATCAAAACATCATCATTTTTGCACTTATCAAATTGTGATCTAAGTCTAGAAGAAAATTTCAAAATCATATGCCTATTTTTATAAGATCTCAATACAATAAGCTGAAAGAGGATAATCAACAAGAAGATCATACCCAAAGAACTCAAGAAGAAGGTGAGAGTAGCAATCCCCTTTATAGTGTGAGTCGTAATCCCCTTTTTAACAACAACATGGGTGAAAGAGAAGAAAATCCATTTCCTTACAACAAATACAAGGACATGAGAAAATCTCCTATAGATAGTGATGATGAATGATATGAAGTACATCACCTTAGAGAGGCCGAGCAAGATCCCAAATTTCACAAGGCCTTAGAAAATATTTTAGAGTGCAACAAAGAGAAATATTTCTTGTATTTGGCTAACAAAGGAGCTAAATTGCCTCATGATTTTGATATTGAGAACTTAAAGAGAAGTCTTGATGAAACACCCTTGTCTGATCTTAGTGCCTTGTCTCAACAAATTAAGGCACTTCAAGGAAAAATTAAAGACATGCAAGGGGGAACCACAATGAAGACATATGCTTTGGATGACATCTGTCCTTATCCTTTTGACGGATGTCTCAACATGATCCCATTTCCCAAACATTGTGAAATCCCAAAGTTTGATCGTTATAATGGGAAATCAGATCTAATCGATCATATGAGGGACTTCTAAAATATGACTTTAGATTTTTCTCATTAGGACACATACTTGATGCATTTGTTTCCTAGGATTCTTGGAGGCCAATCTATGGAATGGCTATTGAAAATCACACTGCCTGTCAATAAATTTAAGGAATTGATTAATGATTTCATATCATAATATTCCTACAACATACAACATAAAATAACCATAATTTATCTTTGCAAGGCTAAATAGAAACCTAGTGAACCATTCATTTCATTTCTTTAGAGATGGAGAAGGTTGTTTGTTAGATACCCACGTCATGTTCCTGAAAAGGAAAAGATCACCACTTTCATAAATAGCTTAGATCAAGAGATGAGCTATCATCTTAATCTTTATTGTCCTCCCTCTTTTTATAAATTGATTAAAAATTCCATCACCATTGAAGGTGCCTTAATCCAGAGAGGGATACTTAAAATTGACAAGGACAATCCTAGCTCTTCAAATCACCACAACGACAAGTCTAAGTTTTGGACTAGCAACAAAAACATGGTAAATTATGGTGTTGTAGATGAAAATCATGTCTTGACTAAGCCATTTGTTCTTAGTACTCCAAGTGCTCCTCGTAATAATAACAATATCAACATCAACTCGGTCACAAATCAACGAAACAATCCTCCTCCTCTGAGGAATAATGTGAATCAAACTTTTACTCCCAATAAAGGGAATGGCAAAAATCAAGGTTACTGTGGAAAAAATAACAACAATAATGCCTTAGGAAATACCTTAAATACAAATTCACAATGATCTTCATTTTTCTCTAGCAGAAGAACTTTTAGTCCACTGGGTCAATCTTTAGAATCTGCATTTAAAGAGTTGATGGCTAAAAATGTTCTTACTTTTCTGCCTCAACACAACTTTGAACCTAGTGTGAAGCCTCCATCATGGATGATGCATACTATTGTGATTATCATCGGTGCAAGGGCCATCACACAAATAATTGTCAAGCCCTGAAAAATGTCATCCAAGACTTAATAAAAAATGGCACCATCACAATAGGACACCAACAATCAAACGAAGACCACTAAGCATTTCACAACCCTTTTCCCAACTATCAAAAGGGTGAGTCTTCTAGAAAAAAGTGTGAATCATATCAACAATAATATAATCAATCATATCTACACTGACGATGAGCAGGTCAATGTTATAAAAGTTAAGGAGAAGATGGAATATAGACAAGTCAATGCAACAACAAGGGCACAAGCTAAAGTTGTCTTAAAGGGTGCTTCTTCAAAATCCACTATGCCCCTACCTCAACATCAACATGACTTAGTCAATCAACTTAGAAAAATGCCTGCTCATATTTCTATCTTAGAACACCTGAATATTTCCCTAGCAAACAAGGAAATTCTAGAAAAGGCCCTTATTGAAACAGCTGTATCCACTTATCTGGATGTGGACTGATATCAAGCCATGGTGGGACATTTGTCCTCACCCACATGCCTCTCATTCTCTGAGAAATATGATGTTTCCATGACACATCCCCATTATTCATTGCTATACTTAGAAGTCATGATCCAAAAGTTTCATGTCAAACACGTACTAATAGATGGAGGTGTTGGTTTGAACATATGTACCATGAAGTTAGTTCAGGCTCTAGGATTTTATGAGGATTCTATGGATCCTAGAAGAAAGATTACCATTAAAGCCTATGATGATGAAGAAAGAACATCCAAGGGATTAGTCATGCTGTCGATCAGAGTGGGACCTGTTATCAAGAATACTTTCTGTCAATTATTAGACTATGATCTTGCATACAACATCTTGTTGGGTCGTCCATGGATCCATGAAATGCAAGTTGTCTATTCCACATATCATCAATGTCTTTAATTTTCCTTATGACAGACAAGAGATCACAATAACAACTGATAATTCAAATAGTCAGACTTGTGCCAACATCAAAGCTAGTAAAGATACTTTGGTTCCCAACAATCGAGAAGCTCTTACTAGTGCTTCTCCCAAGGTTGATACACAAATTAATCAGTTAACCAAAATCTTTGACAAGCAATTATGGTTGAAGGACAATGGAGTATGGGAGTACTCTCTTTGTCTTGCTAATCTACCTACATCACCTTGGTCACATGGACAACCTTCTATCACACAACAACATATATCAATAGAGTCAACATCAATGCAACCACCAATAGAGCCAAGTACAAAATTTAATGGATGATTCATCAAAGAAAAAATCCCCATGGAAGATATTGAGGATAGAGAAGTTCTAAATTGGCTCTACAAAGATGAAGATGAAACAATTCTCAATGTCAAGATACCACTGATCAATATGGTAAAGGGTATTCAATCATGTAAAAGATGGGCTATGATGGTAATGGTCCTATTGGAAAGAGAAAAGAAGGATTAGTTGAGCCTATTCACCTTCTAAGACTTGATGCAAAAGATAAAACATGACTAGGCTATGATACTAACTCAAAAGAAACAACATCCAAGCAGTTTCATGATATTGTCCTCACACTGCAAGAAGGTTCCAATACAAGAGAAGCATGTTTGACAATAATTGAGAATTTCATGGATAATAACTCTGACACAGACTCTAGTGAATACAAATGGGAAACCATCTACAATGATGAGTTCTAGAAAGATAAATAGATTGATGTGGTACACAAGTACACCCCAACTCTAATCGAATGTTCAAAGGGTTAGGGCCCCAACCACAAGGATCTGAACTACAAGGAAACTATGATTCTAGTGATATTGATTTTGATTTAAATGAACAAGACTATCATGAGAATAGTATCATCATTGATCTGCCTCATACCTTAGATCCTACAGACAACTCTATTATGACCATAACCATAGCTGATTTCATGTAGCTTAATGACCCATTACCTCTGATCCATCCCGATCTCATTAACTGGGATCTATCCGAACCTATTGATATACCTATGTTTCCAAGGGATGAGTCTATCATGAACTTCCTTTCCGCAGACAACACAAATGATTGTTCCACTAACAATTTTTGGCATAGTCTTTAATTAGGAGAGTGTCAAGTCTCCTAGCTACAAAAAAAAAAGAAAAAAAAAAAGATCTAATGGTGAAAACCATAATTTGGTAGTGTTAGATCAAACAAAAGATAAAATTAAAACCGTATCAAATGGTGAAAACTTTTTAAGGCACCAAATGATGTTAAGCTTGACACTCTCCCAGAGCACTATCATGATCGATCACCTATCTTGATTGAGCCTACAAAAGGGGTTAATCTTGAAACTATAGAAAAAACAAGGATTCTATAGTTACCTACATCAATGACAAATAAAGAAGTGCCAGAGTTCATGAAGTTCCTAAGAGAAAATCAAGTTAAGTTTGCTTGGTCTTGTGCAAAGATGCTAGGTCTTGATCCCAATCTCATAATGCATCACTTGTCCATCAAACTAGGAGTTAAGCTTGTGAAATAAAAAATTAGAAAGATGCATCCTCATGTTGCACTACTGGTTAAATAAGAACTCATAAAACTCCTTGATGTGGGATTTATAAGATCAATTGACTATGCATAATAGATCTCCAACATTGTTCTTGTGTCCAAACTAGACGAATGTATTAGAGTTTGCATAGATTTTAGATATCTTAATAAAACATGTCCTAAGGATGACTTCCCACTTCCAAACATCAACACAATAGTTGATCTGATAGCTGGCCATGCCATGTATCACTAATGGATGGTTTTTTTGGTTACAACCAAATCAAGATTGCACCTGAAGACCAAGACAAAACAACTTTCACATGTCCATGGGGGACTTATTGTTGGAATGCCATGCCTTTCAGTCTAAAGAACATTGAGGCTACATATCAAAGAGACATGACTACAATTTTCCATGACATGATACACACATTCATGGAAGATTATGTAGATGATATATTGGAAAAATCAGACACAAGAGAAGGACCTCTTGAAGTGTTATCCAAAATCTTTGCAAGGTGAGAAAAGTTCAAGGTTTATCTCAAACCCAAGAAATGTGTTTTTGGGGTCACATTTGGCAAGCTCTTAGGATACACAGTATCAAAAAAAGGGATTGAATTAGATCCTACCAAGGTACAAGCAATCATAAAAATGCCTCCACCAAGGAATATTAGTCAGTTGAGTTCATTATAGGGATGACTTCAATCTATACAAAGATTCATCACACAACTGGCAGATAAAAGTATACCTTTCACACATCTATTGCATAAAAATGTTCCTTTCAAATGGGATGACAAGTGTGAAATGGCCTTTCAACAAATCAAGTAGTACCTAATGAACCCACTGGTTCTAGTACCACCAAATCTAGACAAACCACTAATCTTATATATTGCCACAATAGATACATCTTTGGGGGCATTATTAGCACAAGAGGACTCTATAGGAAAGGAACGCGCAATTTATTACATCAGTTGAATGTTAACAAGTCATGAACTCAACTACACTTTCATCGAGAAGGCTTGTCTAGTAGTATTCTTTGCCTCATAGAAATTTTGACACTACATGTTAACTCATACAATCAATCTTGTTGCAAAGATTGATCCACTCAAGTATCTACTAAGCAAGGCTACATTAACAAGAAGGTTAGAAAACTGGGTTATGATCCTGAGTGAGTTTGACATCCATTATATTGATAAAAAAAAAATCAAAGGACAAGTTATCGCTGATCAACTAGCTGAAGCACCACTACAAGCAGAGCATCCCATGTACATTGAATTTCCAGATGCTGATGTCTTCACTATAGAATCCAAACAGCCATGGTCTTTATATTTTGATGGTTCTTTCACTCAACATGGATCGGGGGCAGGCATACTCTTTGTCCGACCTCAAGGACATACCATTCCTCAGTCATATAGGTTAATATTTCCATGCACCAACAACATAGCCGAATATGAAGCTTTAATCACTAGACTCAAGATAGCATTGGAATGGAGGATCGCAGAGCTACAAGTCTATGGTGACTCACAGTTAGTCATAAATAAGATCAATGATGATTAGCAGACCAAAGATGAAAAATTATTGTCATATAAGAAGATGGTTGATGAACTTTGTGAGAGATTCCATATTCAACATAGATATTCAACACCTTACTATCCACAAGGGAATGGCCAAGAAGAGGCCTCAAACAAGACTATATTGAAATTTTTAAAGAATATTATGAATGATGCAGGGAAAGATTGGAATGTTCAACTCAATCCTGCATTATGGGCCTACAAAACTAGCATTCGAACGCCAATAGGAGCAACACTGTATGCTCTTGTCTATGGAGCAGAATCCATATTACCTCTAGAGGTTGAGATTCTATCACTTAGGGCATCATTGAAGGGTCTCACAACAGATGATGAATACAAAGTTTCCTTGCTGTAAGAGATGGAACTCATCGATGAGAAGAGACAACGAGTAGTTGATAATTTGAAAGAATATCAATAGATGATGTCTCACAACTATAATCACAGAGTAAAGCCACGTACCTTTCAAGTTGGTGATCTTTTTTTGAAAGAAAACCCACAAAATCAGCAAGACAGAGAGAAGAAAGGAAAGTTTGAACCAAATTGGTTGGGTCCTTACGTGGTCATCACAGTATACGGTTCAGGAGCATACAAGTTGTCAACTCTAGAAGGGGACCTGTTTTATGAACCCATCAAAATCATGCACCTAAGGAAGTATTATGTCTAAAGTAGTTATCATCATCCATAAAATTCCTAAAAGAAACCCATAAAAATTAGAAAAAGTCCTAAAAAAACCATAAAAATCAGAAAAAAATTCCTAAAAAAAGAAATCAATAAAAAAGAAATTAGAAAAATGCAATAAAAATAGATAGTGAAAATATGGCAAATAGACACTATTTGTATCTATCTAATTCTCCATCTATTAGCATGTTCTGCATTAGCTTTTCAGCCATCATTCATGCATCTTTTCGCTATCATCCTAGGGTCATATTAGCATCATAATGCCATCATTTTCCTAGAGCGATAACATCTTACCATGGCTTGATCATTGTACATATCTATTTCAACAAGTTGTGTCAATACTGGGGGCAATCAACTTTTAGGTTCCACAGATATAGCAAGACAAGGACATTAATAGTTTCAAAATCATAAGTGCACAAACAATCAAAATCCTACAAACAATATCCAATCATTGATCCATATCACAATAGTTATCAGCAAATTTCATATCATGACTCATATCTGGATGATCTAAATCTGAATAATGTTTGGAATATCAGTAGCATAACTTTGAATAGTGGTTGTTTTATTTTTTGATATCATCTCTCTAGAGCACACTAAATGATGTGGCAAGGAAAGATAATGATTTTTCTTTGTCTGTTGTCTTGAGATTAACTATCAATCTAGTGCAAATATGTTGCGAGACATGATTTCCATAGAATATCATTGATGACAGTTCCAAATTTGCATCAGAAAGTGGTTAATCTTTGTCTGTTTATGCAAGAAATACTTAGGTCATCTCAATTCAATTATACATCGATGCTTGTGTTCACTTGCTATATCAAATTTCATGAAAGTTGTACTTAGGTCATCATTGGTGCTAATTTCCACTTTGATGCTTGTACATACTTCCAACATTTTAAAATGCTCCATGATGATTCAAGAAAGCTAACAAAGGGCTCAACAAATGGTTGGTTTTGTTTCATTGCATTTCATTTAGATCATTGTACATATCTGCATACTGGATTTGCATTAGAGTTTTAAAAGGTTGAACATAAACATCAACGACTGTCATGTTCCTTTAGACTATTTGTAGAGGACATTCAGACATTTGTTTCATTATCATCTTTCATCTTCATCATCATTATCATTTCATCTAGGTCCTATACATATCATATAGTTTATTATTCATTCTCATATCATTTTGATCCTTTATCATTTATTTATCCATCATTATGCATTATCATGTCATTTATCATTTTTTTTCATATCATATAATTTCATTGCATTCCATTGATCATTCTCATTTTATTTCATATCATTTAGATCCTTTATCATTTGATATCATTCATTTATCCATTAAATATTTCATATCACTTTCATTTTCATATCATCTATCGTGTTCATCTCATTAACATCTTATCATTTTTATATCCATTTCATTTTCATTCTACACAGTTGCATACCATTTATCATCTTCATTACCATTTCCTTTCCATAATTTATCTTTGTGTCATCATTTCATAATCTATTTCATTTCACTTATCATTTCATCTCATTATCATTTATCATTATCATTTCATCTATTTCATATCATTTCATCAACATTTCATTACATATCATTTATAATCTTATCCTCCATCTCATTATTATTTATCATTATCATTCCATCATCATTTCATTACATTTCATTATGTATCATTTATAATCTTATCATACATCTCATTATTCTTAATCATGTTCATTACATCCCATTATTTATCATTTGTCACATTACATCCATATCATATCTTTAATCATCTATCATTTTCATATCATTTATATATCATTTCATTTTTTGCATAACGTTTGACCCATTTCACATATCATTTCCTATTTCATATACATATTAGAAATTCATGATGCATTTCATAAACATAAACATCCATTTTCCATCACATCATCATTATTTCTTGCATTTGAAAAATCCAAAAAAAAATTTGCATACATACATTACATTTTCACATCATTTGCAAAACATTGCATTTTTCATAAACATATCATATATCCAATTGCATCACATCATAAGCTATCCACCTGCATGACATCATTAGTATGCAACACATATCGTCATCATATGAATCATCCTACATCACATGGTTACTCATAAATTAATTAAAAGGAATCACAAATCCATTTCATAACATATACAAAAAAAATGCATATCTATATCATCATCACATCATCACATCAAACATGCACATCATCAAAACTCATCACCACTGCATATCATTGCTCATCAAAAATACATACAAATGTCCAATGTCCAATGAAACTGAAAAGTATAGAGAGATGAATGAGATATGATAAAAAACAATGTACATGCTCCAAAAATGATATACATGTGTGAAGTACATCAATAATACTACATCAATACAAATCACATCTCATAGCTAACTAGTAGAGCCCCCTGATGGAGCTAGTCTAGAGGATGGTGGCCTGCCACTACCCCCTATGTCAGGATCTTGTTGAGGCCCTATGACCCCTCTGTTGTGTGTTGTAGTCCATGATATGCTCCTAGATTTGTTGTGGGACCGAGGGTAAGGCTCTCTGCAGTCGGGAGGGCACAATTCCTCGTATCTAATCTAATAATGCTTAGCCTCCCTAGCAATCTCAAATCCCTCTGCAATGGCCTCTCGCAAAGTTGCACTCTCAACAGTGCCCATGAGTCTCTAAGCAACACTCTCTACCTCTATTGCCCTCTGTCTGAAGGAATCTCTCTCTGCTATCAATTGGGCCACCTGTGGGTCTAGGGCAGGAGGAGGAAGTTCCTGTGCCTATTCCTACACAAGATGTGCCTACAACTTCATTTCCAAACTCTGAGCCTAAGCTAATTGGCTTTGCAATTGCACTTGCTACCCCTGAAGCGTCTGTACCTAGGCCTGCAGAGTATGCTTGTTGTGTTGTAGAAGAGACCCTGATCACTGTCCACTATCTAGTACCATTCCTCAACCTCCATATGATCTGAGCACTGCCCAAGATGTCTATCCTCTACCTCACTGGCCTCTGCTCATCCCCTCTGCCATCTCTACCATCATCCCCACCACCATCATTTGAGCTCTTCCCATCTTCACTATCCTCCTCCTCATCCCCTCTACCCACTGCCTGCTCTCCCCCTACCACATCCTCTTGTCTCCTATCCCCTGGCTGATGTGCCATCAAGATGGGTGTCGGCTCATTTGGACATGTAAAATGAGAGAATGGACGTGTGTGAAAATAAGTAGAGTACTCATCTGACATCCTTGCATTAGTAATATCTGACCTATACTCCCATGCTTCAGGCTGTAAACTGGTATACTTTGTATATACCACTTGATATAAAATGCATGGCCCCCATCCAGTATTGTCCTTGCACTTCCCATAGTGTGTAATTCCTTGAGGCATCCCCTATGTATAGCCATATTGTTTGTGCACTCATAATGTAAAAATCTCTCTATAATGAATGGGGTCTGATGTATCAGATACTGAGACATACATACAAATGGCATCTCTAGATGATCAGTATCCCATGCCTCACAATCCATGTATGGCCTCCATATCACTAAATCTATATCATCAAGAATTCGTCGCCAGTACTCCAAATCACTGAATCTATATTATCCCCTCAAATCTTCCCATGGCACCCAATACCCTACTATATGAGTATCCCCAAACACCCTCTTGAGTGCATCTACCACTGGGATCCCCAAAATCCTATATACGTCCTCAGGGATCATGGTCATCTCACCCATTGACAAATGAAAGGTGTTATGCTTTGAATGCCACCTCTCTGCTAGTGCGGTCAACAGTCCCCTATTGACCCAAATCGGTGACATAGACAATAAAGGTCCCAACCCACATCTCACTATCAATTGTACATCTGCCGGTGTCAGATCTTGTATCTGATCCCAACCTACAAGGAAGCACTCTCTAATCTAGAGGTTTTTGAAACCATCCTAATTTTGGTCATCACAAGGGCAATCAATTAGACTCATATTATCGACTCATATCAACGTGATCTATCTACTTCACATCATACAAATCAACTAGACTCATATCTACCTATCAATGAACCATATCAAGTGATTCATATCAAGTGACCCATATCAGTGACTTGTATCAAGTGAACCATATCAAGTGTTCTATCTAAGTGACTCATATCATGAAATCAATGCTAAATCAATCTATCTAAATATCAAATCAATCTACTCTATCATCATTTACTATTTATTTTCTTTTTCAAGAGAGAAAATTTATTAGCAATCAAATCATTTTCATTTCTACTTCAGTCATGAATACAAATATGTTTAAATCACATCATCTACTATTTTTTTTCTATCACAGAAAGCAAATTAATCAGAAGTCATATCAATCATCTACTATTTGTTTTCTATCATAGAAAACAAATTTATTAGAAGTCATATCAAGCATCTACTCTTTATTTTCTAAAGAAAAGTTATCAGACAATCCATCAATCATTCTACTCTTTGTTTTTCATTCAAGGGAAATAAAGTTATCATCTGGGTATTTCGGAGGATCATGATGGGCCAAAAGTAGCAATATTATGGGTATTTGTAGGGTATGTGACTGACTTTTTTACCCAAAATTGATGAAACAAAAGGGTTTAGAGGAGATTCTCATCTTTCACAATATAAATTATAATTTGTTTAATTTAATAAATAATTATTATTATTTTTATTAGAATTACAACTAAAGTCCTAATCGATAGGCTGATTGAAAACATCTATAACTTTCAAATGGTATCACATTTTTTAATCCGAAACATGCATCACATTCTATGCTTCACATACTATAGTATTAAAAAAGAAAAATTAAATTTCATGAATTCAGTTAAGGTGGTAGACATAATGAGTTTTATATTTTTTAAAAATTTAATAAAAAAATCATAATTAATTATTTACTTGGAAAAAAATTACAAAAATATGCATCACATCGGACATGGAGTCCTCTACTTATATCTAAAATATTATAAAAAAATATTATCATTTTGTTATGGTTAGGGTGGTTAGACAAACACCTACTTATTTTTTCCCTAAAATTTAAGTAGTACTACATTGAAATTTCAAATTTTCACCAAATAGATTTTTTTTAAAATAAACCTAGTAGATTAGAAACTACATTCAATTTTCTACAAATTCTATTCTTACATATTTTTGAAATAATATAGATAACTTATTCAAATTTTACGTCAAGTTGCCTAACTCGATTTTTCTAAATTTTTGCCACTTAAGGGCATCATCAATATTACCATATTTTTCAATCGAAACATATTAGATTCAAATCAAAAGGCATATCAGGCACTTTTTTTTTATTAGGGGCATATCAGTTTAAAAAATTCAACCAAGGGAAATCAAACGTAGCAAATTTCAAAAGGGAATATTTTCTTTGAAGCAATGTGCTCACACATCACTTCAAAGAGGGGCAAAATGTATATGCATAAAATTGGTCATGTCTAATTAATCTTGGCATTTAATTAAATATTTATTATTTTAAAATTAATTTCTCTAAAGTTCTCTACATATGATTAAATTTAATTAATTTAATTATATTGTTCATTCACTTTATTCTTCCACCTTAATTAAATAAATTCACTTTATTTAATCCACATTTATATATCTACTTAATTAATTAAATAAATACCCTTTATTTATCTTAATTAATTATCACCTTTTGAATTTAATTAAGTCTTTTGATTTAATTAAATTTAAATATTTCCTTTCTTCTATTCAAATCTTTCTTCTAATTAATTAAATATTTTATTTAATTAATTTCATCTACATGTCATTTCCTAAAACATTAATTAAATATCTTTATTTAATTAATATCCTTCATATATTTTCAAATCACAATTAAATATGTTATTTAATTATGAAATCTTTTATTATTCTTCAAATCTTGATTAAATGATTATTTAATTAAGAAAAATCTCCATGTCACCCATAAATAAATAATTGAATTTATAATTCATTATTTATCTTCTTAAAATCTTTCCAAAATCCTCTAAAAAGATGATTTTTATTATCTCATCTTATCTCTTCCATGAAGGAGGAAACAAATCCTGCTTTCTTTTTTTCTTCTATTTTTCTCTCCAATCTTCCCCCATCTACGACTGTTCGATCTACCAGGATTATCATAGTTGTTAATCACATTAGCCAATCAAAATCTTTCGAGAACCCTATAAATACCCCTATGAATCCAAGCATTGGTTACACACACAAATACACACATTAGAGACAGGTGATTAGCATTTTAGCATTCATAATTTTGTAATTTTACATTCTAGCAATCATGTTTAGTTTAAGCATGTTAATCATATCTTAGCATAGCATACATTCATCTTCAATCTCATTCTCTAGGAAGACCGTTTGTTGAGCCTAGCATACAATTTGAGAGCAAGTTGGAATCAACAAAAACATTGGAAATAGAGGACAATGGGACGTCATTGAAGAAACTGTTGTTTTAAGAGTTTGCTTTATTTTTTAATTAGTTTGCTTCAATATAATGTCGCATTGGTGTGTTTGATTTAATTTTGAATGTACATTTATTGTACATTTAAAATCGATCGCACAATTATATATAAGTGATCATAAAATTAATTTGAGGTCTCTACTCTTCTAGTGAGGAAATTTAACTATCTACTTAGTTTTTAACAATCATGGTTTAAATTGTAACATATTATGACATAGTATCATGTTGTAAGATAGTATGAATCATAATAGATGCATAAGGCCCATATTATTAACTCAATTAAGGTACCACATACAATTATCCCTTAATTGGCCATTAGAAAACAATATAAAACACTAAAGTAAATGTTAAATATATTTTTCATTGTAAGGTAAAAAAATTAATAATTTAACATCTCAATAGAACATAATGAAGCATCATAAATTATGCATACATTTAGTCTATCTATTAATTTATTACGTGGTAATAAATACATAAATTAATTGAGCATAATCCATAATAGAAACACATAATTTATATCAATTCTAACAATCCACTAGTCCCACAAGTAAGGTTTAACATATTTTTTCTAATCTAATTATATCTATGTTCATAACGTTTAATTGATTGTGTCTCAACATGTCTCTAACTTGATGAATACACATATAAATGTGTATAGGAGTGAATTTTCACCCCTTAGGAAAATTCCCCTTTCACATACCCTCACCTTAGAAAATCAAATCCAAAGGCGAAATTCCACATCACCCATCTACCTTCCATCAACTTGGCATTTGTTTTGTGTGTCGAAGAGAGAATATTTGTCGAGGAAAAAAAAGAAATGTGCAAATTTTTGCATGAAATGTTTTCATCCCTGAAGGATTCCTATGTTTGAAGTTGGCAGAGGCATTACCCGGCCGATTGGGGTAGAATTGTAATGTCCCTCTTTGACCAACTGACTCCAAAAACCAACTCGCCTAGCCCAAACCTATACTTCGAGTCTAAAGGGTGACAAAAGTACTACTTAGTGCTCTTCATTCTTGATCCTCATCCTTTTAGAATGAGGTAAGTTAGGGCAGTACTCCGCTCTCGACTCTCCATGACTTGGAGCCTTGACGTGGTTGGTCCTCCTCTCTTACATTTTTGGTGAACCCAACGTGAAAAATGTCTACCCATTTTTCTATGTTAAGACTTTTCCCTCATACCTTGTGATTGTAGTAACCTTGAATGTTGTGAAGGTTTATGAGCATCACAACCCAATCCATGAATTTCAAGTACATTGTCAGGAGAAGTGTGTGACACCTACCAATGGAGAAGATGAAGGTCACATCTAGTTTCACCTCTAGTTTTTCCACTGGTCTAACTAATGAATTTACCACATGTTTTCCTACAAACTATGCCAACAAGATGGGTTTCATGGTAGAGACCACTTGTGTGCCTACTCCTCCCACATCCCCTATGACTTCATCTGTAAATGAGGACAATGTGGTACGTATTCTTGCAAAAAACCTTATGGCATTAGATAATAGATTACTATACCTTGTGCATCACTTAGAGAAAGCACCAAACATGGTGAGAGCCACTAGGCTTGCAAGTGAGTTGAGATAGTTTCTAGGGAAAGATCGAATATGCGTGGAATTTCTACTTGGCCTCACTGATCTAACAGAAGCCTATAACCCTTCATATAGGCTACCTAGATCGGGTACTACCCGAGGAGAAGTGCTTGATGCCTATGAAAGATAATTAGATGTTTTGATACCCTCTACATCCGTATGCATGGTCAAATCAAGGCCCTTGATTAGTGTCTCTTCTACTTGTTGATGTGCCAAATTCACCCACAACATGAAGGTAAGATAAAAGTAAAGTAAAAATATCTCACCTTTCCTAAAAGAGACAATCAGTAATCAAACTAATCACCTCCCAGGTCTTTAATGTTGGTTCACAACATTGTTGTTTCACAAAGTGGTCAATATGGTTGTAATGTTCAAGGGGCCTACTGGTTTTGAGCTTCTGGATTGTTGCAAAATCAAACATCTATCTAAACCTACTTTAACCAGGGGTTTTAAAGAAATAGAAAAAGATAGATCAAGGTTTTTTTTTTAACTAAAAAGAATGTTGATTCATTCAACTAATCATACTTGTTTCCTTCCAAGGAATTCCTAAACTAGAACTACAGAATAAAATTATCTTGTAATTGATACAAAGTTTCATTCATTCACAGTGCAAACTTTAATAGTAGATTGCAAATCATCATTCAAACAAAACATAAGATAAAATTTCATTCCTTAAAATATTTTCAAATCAAATGATTAACCAAAAATAAATACCATTCTAGAGCATAATATAAAGAAGGTTTAAATCTGGCTGCTCCTACTATTAATAAAACAAATAAGCAACATTTACAAATCTTGAAAGATCACCAGTGTACAAAAAGCCATGTCTTCAAATTATCTCCATCTATGCTAAGAAAATCTGGAAGATACATCACCTCTTCCTCCTACTGAACTTCTTAATAAAAGATAAATAGAAAGAATCATGCAAGATAGATCAACACAACGAATTCACCAAGAACATAATGTCTCCAGTTGTATCGAATCCCCAAAGATAGCAATAATTTGAGCCTTTTGTATTACAACGATTGCTCAGAAAGAAAATACTTCTAACTCCTACTCTACTTCTGATCTACTGCCAAATTCGTTCTAACATTCAATCTCTAACTTTCTAACAACCTTCTCTAGCCTTTACAAAAGATCAATTATCACAAAAAAGATAGCCACAAAAGAGGCAAAAACACCATATTTAACAAAACGCATTAGATGTGTCGACATAGTTTAGGGTTTACAAAAAAAATCGGTCACAGAGAAAGTCGGCCCTAGAAGAGTTCAACACAAAGTAAAAAGTGTATTAAATGCAAGGGCACCGACCAGATGACCCAAGATCTACCACATAACTCAGACCAAAATGCGTGAAGAAGAGGGAAAGAGAAACGATGAGGAAGCACGACTTTCGATGTAGCTTTGCATTAACTGCTTCCCCCATGTCACCCATACCTTGCTCCATTCTGTCCTTCATCATCAAGATGTCATCTGCAATCCATTCGCAAGTGGCATAGGTGAAACCCTAGTTCACCATTCCATAGCATTAATGTTATTCTCCAGATCTATCCCATTGTATTGTTCCAATTTCTCTTGTTGCAGGATGTTCATATTCAGGTCTAAAACCTCGAACCAGACTAACGGCATCCTACCCTCAAGAATCCTACTCTTTTTGTCTAGCTTCATTTTTCTTTGTTGTTTCAGAGATGGAGGATCCCTCTGTGTTCTCCTTAGCCTTTCCAGCCGCTACCTTGCCAGACTCAGCCTGCATTCACTAAACACCAATATGAGAATCCGATTGTTGACAACATTTCATCAAAGTGTTAGCTTAAAATCATGATAAAAACCATTAAATTAGCCATTAAGAATCAACACTGGATCATCAAAATGAACATAAGCAGCATACAGTAGTGAAATTTACCAAACTAAAGCATGAAAACATAAGAATTTATCACTAGAATCATCCATTTCACCAAATTTCCTCGTTCCATGATGCCTCCCAGAAAATCTAGAAAATTTTGAATGGACCAGAATTCTGTGAAAATGACAACACAACACGAATTCCAAGAAAATGAAGGGGGAGAAGGAGAAATCGAGAAAATCCAACCAGACCAGAATTCTGCAGATGACTCAAAACTCCAAACTTCAAAAAACTGAAGGGAACCGGGCAAATGAAGGAATCCGGGAAAATTCGACTAGGTAGGAAAATCCCGAACCTGACAGAGAACCTAAACACCAGCCACGACTTCACTCAAATTGACCAAAGGTCACAAATTGGAGAACCCTACGCATGGAAATCGCTTAACGTGAGCCTCCTATAGATATTCTTTGAATCCTAGGCTCAATCGAAAGCAAATCAAGACGAAATGGCGATGCTCTAGGCACAAAACCCTATATTTTAACCATGAATGCATAGGGCAAGCCATGAAATGCCCAAACACACAAGAATTCAAACTCCAAGAAAGACCACAACGTTTTAAAGCACAACAAGATTGAACATCTCAACTTAGGAGAATGCAAATGATAAAGAAAAATGGAAAAAAGTTCCAAAAATCGACCAAACTCGGAAACTCGACGGCAAGGTGAAAATCCAGAAAAATCTGACCCAGGCATAATAGGAAGAATTATGTGAAGGCCAGAAATCTCTGAACTATAGCATAAAAAAGGGCAAGCCGAAATTTCAGTGCAATTTGGGAAAAACTGGCAAAATCCGAATGGGGTGGATTTTTTCGAACTGGCTCAAAAACTTGAACAACATCAAAAATTATAGTTTCAAAGAAAACTGGGAAAATCTAGCTAGACCAAAAAATCCTAAATGAGGGTAAAAACATGAACTTTGCTCAAAACATAAGATTTTCAATATTTAACTTGAGGAACACACTTGGGCAAGAAAGATAAACATATTAAGCACATGCCAAGGCAAAGAAAAACCTCAAAATTGAAGGGGGAAAAACACAAAGAGTGCAAGAAAAAGAGGGGGTCCCATTTTAATCAAATTTAAAATGGGGTGGTTATGCAAGGCATAACAATTGGCGACTTGGCTGGGAAAATGGTTTAACCATTTTTAGGAAACTAAGGGATTTAGTTACCCAAAACTCCTAGTTTATGGGCATCACAATTCTAGTTAGGTCAGTTTCAATAAACAAGGTTGAGTTAGAATCTCAAATGTAAGTCAACAACGGCTACCCCTGAATCTACGTGTGTGCTTGATGGTGCATCACCCTTTTACAAATTTTTCCTCATCTTTTGAACAATTATGCACAAGATTTGAACTACATGAGTTGATTACCTTTAACTGTTGTGCAATGATAACCTGGGCATTGCTCTGCTGCCAGTCAAGCATCCATAGCTCCGATGGAGATACCTCTAGTTTTCTCATAGAATTTCTCTACTGCCAATTAGGTGCCCATAGCCCCGGTAGAGATACTAGAATCACCCATTCAGTATTGAGTTTTTTTTTCTTAGATAGTTCTTTCTTCTTCTTCTTTCTTCTTTTTCTTTTCGAAGATTCTTCATTCAATTCCTTCTCAATATGTTAGATGTCCAACATCTATACTGGGTTGAAAACTACCATGGACCTCATAACAACATCTAGGGAATCAAAATTTTCACTCAAATCTTGCAACACCATCGTCCTAAGATGAATATACCATTACAAAAGGAGATGTTTATGATGATTTGTGACAGATTCAATCGTAGATAGTGATGATTGCTTACTTTACACCTTGTTCTCGATGACTTTTCACAACTCTTATTGATAATGGACATAAAAAAATGAATTTAGAACAAAATCATCCAATCAGAAAACTTTAAAATATCTAAACCAACTTATCTCCCAGTAACCAAAGTATACTTTAGATAACAACCCCCTTTCTCAACTGGATAAAATGAAGGGGCCCGCAAAAAGGAAAAAACACAAAACGAATGGAACAACAAACTATTGACATATATACAACCCAAAAAAATACCAGACCTTTTACGGCCCAAAATAATGTTTGAGAAACTATCCATTTATAGGCAATGGAATAGGTTTTCCTATTAAACTACTCAACCGGAAAGCATTTTCTCTTAGGATTTCAGCAATTTGATAGGGACCCAACAAGAGCTTATCAAACTTCTGGTGGTCATCGTTCTTTTCATTGGCTTTATCCCATAGTAAGACAAGGTCTGATATCCTGAAAGCCTTGGCTTTGGCTCTTTTGTCAAACCAACATTTGACAACATCCTGGTGCCTAAAGAATTGCTGCAAAGCAGCATCTCTCTGCTCTTCTAATTTCAGCAAGCCAACTAACCTTACTTCAATCCTATCATCACTAGAGTAAAATTCCTGCATAAATTTTAGGATAGGTATTTGAAAGTGAATAGGGAACATAGGTTCTTGGCCATACACTAGCTTAAATGGTGAAGTCTTCAATGTAGCCTTGATCCTAGTCCTATTTGCCCATAACGCAGATCTTAACTAGGTGTGCCAGTCTCTAGGATTGTTCTCTAACAGTTTTTTGATTACTCCTAGGAGATTTTTATTAGTTGAATCTACAACTCCATTTCCTTGCAGATAATAATTTGAAGAATACTTTAAAACAATCTTATGATCATAATCCCATGAAATGAACTCGGCAGAAGAAAAGGCAGGGCCATTGTCACATACCAGTGCAAAGGGTACCCCGAACTTGGTTGTGATGCATTTAGTGAGGAACTTGATTACTACCTTCATTGTGCTATTCTTGCAAGGTATAACTTATGTCCATCTCATGCAGTAATCCATGGTAGTCAAAAAGAATTTATGTCCTACAGAAGAATTTGGGTTAATTACCCCAATAAAATCAAGTGCCCATTAGGAAAATGGCCTTACCTCATAAACAGGCTGCAATGGTATGGCTGGATGACGCTCTCTTAATGCAGAAATTTGAAATATATGACATGTTCTTACATGTTGGTGGGCATCCGTATACACACATGGCCAATAATAACTAGATTTGAGGATTTCATGTGCTAAAGAATCCGCAGAACCATGACTCGTGCGGATATTTCCCATGAAATTTAGCAATTGTGTGCTTAGCTTCTTGTTGATCAAGGCATCGTAGATAAACCCCCTCAAAATTATTTTGTATAACAATCCTCCTTTGAGCATATAATGGGAGATTTTCATTCTCAGTGCTCTCCTCTGAGTTGTATTCATTCCCTTTGGGCACCGATTATTGAGCATGAAATGAATAATATCAGCATACCAAGAGTCATTAGAAAAGGATTGTGTTGTGTACTGCTAAAAAATAATGTTCTTACTAGCATCTGCCATTGATTCAGATAGGCCTTGACCTCAGACAAGTTTCATAGGGTGAATCTCTAGATCGAACTCCTGCAAAATAGCCATCCATTTCCCCCTTCATTCTCCCAACTCGCTCTGCATAAGTAGAGACTTCACAGCAACATCAGGAACCACAACAATGATCTAACTTCGAAGGATATAATGCCTAAACTTCTTGATAGGTATAACCAATGCAAAAGCTTGTTTCTCAAGAGGTGGGTACTTGACTTCATCATTCTTAAACAAAGAGCTCATGAAGGAAATTGTCCTTTCATCCCCCTCCTCTCTTCATTGTGTCAGGACAATTGTACATGAGTGTTCAAAAGCAAAAGAATAAATATAAAATGGCTTCATGTAGTCAGGACTAGTGAGGACTAGCGCCTCTGAAATGGATTGCTTAACCTAAGAAAAAGCAGCCTTTGCCTCATTACTCCATTCTATTCTAGCATCTTTCTTCATCATTTCGTTCAAAGGTTTAACAATTTCTGCAAAACCTATTATAAACTTCCTCACAAAGTTGATCTTTCCAAAGAAAGATCTCATCTCCTTCTTACTTCCTAGCATGGTTAACTTCAGAATAGACTCAACTCGGTCTGGATCTATTGATATCCCTCTTTCTGAGATTATGTGTCCCAAAATTTTCCCTTCAGAAACCCCGAACACACACTTTTTAGGATTAAGAGAAACACCATATTGGATACATCTTTCAAGAACTTTAGCCAAGTCTGCAACATGGTTTAGTCTATCTTTAGAGAATACTATCAGGTCATCCATATAAATGATGATGCACTTAACAATCAAATCTTTGAACGCTACGTCCATTGCACATTGAAAGGTTGCTCCAACGTTTATCAAATCAAATGGCATCCATCTGTAAGCAAATGTTCCCCACTTAGTAGTGAAGTTTGTCTTCATTTTGTCTTCATAATTAACAATCACTTGATTGTACCCAAAATAACCATCCAGGAACGACATCATTTGAGACCCATTGATAGTTTGCAAGACCTCGCCCAGAGAAGGGAGTGGGTAGTTGTCTTTTTCCGAAGCTCTATTCAAATTCCTAAAATCTACACATAGCCTGATCTCCCCAATCTTTTTATGAACTGGGACCAAGTTAGCCACCCATGTTGAATTTCGTACAGGGAAGATTATTCTTGTAGAAAGAAATTTCTAAACTTCCTTAAAGATCAGTGGTTCAATTAGGGCATTGACAGGGCGTTGTTTCTACTGAAATGGTTTAGCTTCAGGCTTCAAAGGAATAGTATGAGTTATCACAAAAGTATCAAATGTTTTTAGATCTTCATACCCCCAAGCTATTGCAGCAATATCTTTCTTCAGTGCCCTCAATATATCTTCTCTAATTACTTCAGGGCATGCTTTCCCTATGTAAACATTCCTTTTAGGGCCAGAGTTAGCTAAGTTTACAGTTTCATATTCACCTCCATTATCTTTGGTTGATACCTTCTCCCGAGCCCTTGGATTTGAATCAAAAATTCTTTCTAAGGCCACCATTCCCTTGGGAATACTATTAATTTTTAAATTGAGGACACCTTCTGTATCGTAGTCTTCAGGGTTCTAGTCTCCTTGATCCCTGTCAGACTCATCGATGATCTGTCCTTCAAAAACATCTGAGCTTGCTAGAAAAGTAAGGATATGTCGATCATCATCGAAGACTTGAAAGTTCCTGACATTATTATGGATAGTCAGGGTGGATATCAATTCTACTAAGAATCTCTTGAGCTTGGAACCTTGCATGGGCTCTAGGGTGCTTGCGGAAACAACTAATGAATCAGTTATTTGATTCTCCTCTCTAGGGATTAAACTAATCCCAAAAGCATCAAAGTCTTCAATCAGGTTCCACACCCAATTTCTATAAGCTGCCAGCCTTTTATTGTGACATGTGTACTGGCTGCATACTTTCTTGATAATCACTTCCGAATCTCCTTTAACCATCAAGGAAATAAATTTATTCTGATGTGCGAACATCAGTCCCTGAGCTAATGCTTCATATTCTACTATATTGTTAGTGCATCCAAACTGCAACCTGTAAGAAGAAAAAAATGTTTTCCCTTTCGGGCTAGTTAACTCAATTCCAGCACCACACCCTATTTTAGACTTGGATCCATCAAATGTGAGGGTCCATAGTTGATTATGAGCTGGGGTTGATCTCTTTGAGCTTGTTGTGGGTGCTTGGATAAGATGAACCATAGGTGGGGCCACTTGATCTTTTGCATCAAATATTGGGAATGGGTGTTCAATAGGTTCATCAGGTGCAATATCCAATTCTTGCTCAGATATATCATGTAATCCTCAGATATCTTCCTAACAGTTATCTGTATCTTTGATTAACCCCTTGGTTTTTGGTATACTTGTGAGTGCAGGGGTATCAAATAAACCCTAGGGTTGTTCAACATAACTATGTTGGTCTGGTATTATGACCGAGGTAAGTTTAGTTTGAGGAAGGACTTCCTCTAAAGGTATATTATCCCTAGTTAACATTATTGCATTTTTGGCTTCGAATGAGAAGTGATCTGAAATGGTCTCAAGGTGACTTGGACTAGTTTCTTTAGTTTGGAAAACGTGATTTAGAACACTGATGCAGGGTTGGCAGGTCAATTTTGAATGATTTTGGTAATGCACCCTGTACCAATTTGGGAGTAGAAGACTCCAAAAATTGATATCTTCCCCTAAGATCAGCTGATCCTATTGTAGCTTCCTAATCAGTACATGCTGGTTTAAACTATTCATGGGATCAGAGAATTCTTGTATTGACAAACCATTAGAATCAAGAACCGAAAGAGTTAGAATTTCCTCTCTTTTATAAACCCCTATCTCGGTTTCAAAATAAGCTACCTCGTTGGGACAGTCATACTCAGTGATGATATGTTTGAGGCGAGGTTCACTCTCAATCCTAATTTGTGTAGGCATTCCCCCCCATGGTAGCCACATATGTGAAAATTCGAGGGAGAGATATCCCCCTATACTCT
>VDFB02358522.1:27648-105555 GCA_007258455.2 Sequoia sempervirens | reverse complement strand
CAATGTGTAATCACCTGCAAAAATGGTAAGTGTCTAAAGACAAAACATGATCCAGTGTTGACAAACAATTTGTCTCCCTTTCGAACGAAACAAAACCAAATACAAATGCAGGTATGCTTCCCACTCTAGAACCATGAAATACGATGTCTCTAAAATATGCTCATGTGTCGCCAAGACCTTGGAAGATGTTGCCACGAACCAATCAAAAACAAGCCCAATCACAACAAAAGGTGACAAACAAGGTACCATTGGAAACTGATCCTAAACAATATCCAGAGGTTGAAATGGGGTGACAACTGTTGTACCACAACTATCATCAAATAGGAGGGATATACCCTCAAATGTGTCCTCCAAATCTGAAATATGAGATTCTACGAACAAGCAACCAATGTCTGACAAATATGAATCCCAATCAGGAAGACAATGAGATACTGGTTGTGATGAATCACTAGATGTGCTCAATGAACCATCAACACAAAATGAATGATCCTGTTGAACAAGAATGATAGGAGTCTCAATCAATGACTGCACAATGAATCACTAAAAATGAAGGAACATCAACTGTCTCTGATGGAGAAGAAGGAGCATCTGAAGAACCCTCGTCATCCTCATTTGAAGACTCAAAGTATTCCAAAACTTCAAACTTTTGCATAGTAACATGATCATAGGGTATCATGTCTGAAAAATGTAGAGGCACAAGACAATCTGAAACAGGATCATCTAGGAATGGTCAAATATCAGGATCTCCATGTATCTCCTAGATTTTAATCCAAAGAGTATATGGACACTCAAAATGATCAACAACATCTAAAGTGGCATCATCATTATGCATTGTAATAACTCCTAAGAGATGATCCCTTTTGCAATTCCATGCAAACTTCTTACTATCAATACAGGGAAGGGGAATAAGATTATATAGGTATGGAAAAAGATGAAACCATCTCAAGTGCTTCAATATACCATCTCTCCATTGTGTATATTTCCCCCTTTTCAACATAATCACAACAGGATGCAAAGAAAACCCCATAATAAACTATGACAAATCTCCAAAAAAAAAAAAGACAGTAACCTTCAACAACAAATAGAAACTCCCAAAAAAAAAGCCTTCCGAAAATACTTTAGGAAGCAATAATGCATAAAAGAGGGTTGAAAATCTAAAAAATTTGAGCAAAATTTAAATAACCACCTTACTAAGCGTTTTGTGGCAGGTTCTGCACCAAATCACCAAGTCGGATCTCAAATCAATTCAACAAGCAAAATAGCACCATGTGAGACAACAACAATCATGCACACTGCAATGCTATATGAATAGCAAAAACTTACTCCATGTTTCCAATGTGGGACAAAAAGGTGCAACAAAGCAAAAAAGAGGTGAAAACATTTTATGCCAACAAGAATGGAGGAAACCTTCTAGCCACAAACTAAAAAAACATCATACTCCCGAGCTTCTAGTGAGGAAAAAAATTGTGGCCTCTTCATAGCAATCGTTCCTCCCAAGCAAGAACTGGCACCCATATAGATCGGAAATCACGCC
This sequence comes from Sequoia sempervirens, assembly GCA_007258455.2. Classification (NCBI taxonomy): domain Eukaryota; kingdom Viridiplantae; phylum Streptophyta; class Pinopsida; order Cupressales; family Cupressaceae; genus Sequoia; species Sequoia sempervirens. Next base: position 104,021 of record VDFB02358522.1, on the reverse strand, counting down.
TATTTGGCAGCAAATCGCGAGCTTCTACCAGTGTGCAGATTTCAGAAAAAAATCTACCTCAAGCATAAATTTGTGCCCTCCTTGATCAAACTAATGCCAAAAAAAGGTTTGAAAAAATGGTGCCTCTCTAACACAGAGAAATTTGTCGCCTCCTAAAGCAGAAAACGTGCTCAACCAAGAAAAAACGTAGCCACTTCTACAGAGTGTTTGATCATTCATCGAATGACTTCAAATAGTTTCCACCAAGAGCCTCCCATCAAAACGCCTTCAAAGTTGAGAAAAAAATGTAGCTACAAAAATTTAAGCATCCACTTTTCCTTGCAGATCGCACCACAAGTGTCAAAATCCATGCCTCTAATGAGAAATTGTGCCTCTGATTTGCATGTGCCCTTGTAGGTTAAGGGGTGCCAAAAAAATGGCACTTTCGAATGCTCCAAATCATAGAGATAGGTGGGAATTTCATAGCCCAGCACAAAATAAATAATGAAAAATCAGGCTATAGAATGAAAAATCAGACCTTGATCAAGAAATGAATCTCGCCTTTTGTGGTATGATTGCACCCTCCACAAAAAGGCGTTTAAATGACCAAAAAAAATGCCTTCACTAGTCAAAACACGAGTTTCCACTACAAAATTCGCTTCAGGAAAAAAAAAATGCCTCAAAGCATTCGCCAGAAACATAAATATGAGGCAATTTTGAAAATTTAAAAAAAATTCAAATGTCGAATGATGATCTCCAGCCAACTCTCCGACAAAAACTCTCAGGAAGATACTATAAACTAGGAGGCTCTAATACCATGATAGAGCAACAAATTCCCAGGAAATACCAATTTCACAGACACCTTCGGAAACGAGAGAAGTCAATGCTCTTTCACCTAAGAGAAATATATGTTGAATATGAGATGCATAATTTACATAATGTACAGGCTTATAAAGCCATGAAAAACATAGATGGGTGAGTAACTTTCCAGCACGGGAAAAACTACCCAGGAGTAACTAAATGCAAAAATTAATCTAAATGCAAGCCTAAGTAAACTCAAGCATAAATATGACATTTACTCTAAATATACACACACACACACACACATATATATATATATGTATATGTATATGTATATATATATGTATATATACATATGTATATATATAGATAATAATAATGTGTGCTCATATATTGTATACATGTCTTATATATAAGATATGTATGTGTATATATATATACATATATATATGTATATATATATATATAAATGTATACTAAATATACATATATATATAAATATACATATATATATGAAATATACATGCTCTATATAAATATGCATATATATGTGTATATAGATATATGTATATATAATATGTGTGTACATATATATAATGTATATATATGCCTTAATATGCTTAGCATGCTCATATATATATGTATGCAACCTCATATGCATATGTGAAACCATATATATATGTCTCACATATGTATATATATATGTATGCATATATACTCTCTATATCTTTATATACATGTATATATAATAACATGTATATGTATACATGTAATATGCTCTCACATATGTGTATATATATACACATACATATATATATATATATACATATATTCCATGTGCATATGTCAATCAATGGAATTGCATGTATGAGTGTTTTATAAAGATGTTGAAATGGAATTACGTATATATATATATACATAATACTATTCTTTATATTTATATATAATATAAATATGTTTTTTAATAAAATGTATTTGATGGGTCAAGTATATGCAATACAGGGAGGATGTTTGTTTCTTGTGTGAGGTCGCGGCCTGCATGAGGGCTTCGCCCTCTATGCATGCCTGATTTCTGTCTATTTTTCTACTTCAATGTGTTGCGATTTATATTGGGGAGGGGTCTGTTTTGGCTGTAGGGGTAGGTTTTTCTTTCACTATGTGCTTTCTTCTCCAGGCGCGTGGGTTTTGTCTGGGGTGGAGGCATTCTTTCAATCTGTTGCTCTTGGTTGCGTTTATTCTTATTGTTGGTCGCTACTTTTGTGTGGGGTTTGGCTCTCTTTGGGCCCATCCTATGCCTAGTACAGGCTTCGTGGGTGTGGATTTCAATTTTCCCTTGCAAAGTATTGGGGCTAGGTGTTGCATGGCTCAGGGGGAGGCTTCGGGGGTCAAGCCCTCAATGTTGTTGGTGTGTCGTCTCCAAATTGTTCTTCGAAGGTTTTTAATAATAGTTTTTTTTCAAACGATTCAAATAATGGTGGATTTGTTCCAGTTGGAGGGTCTCGTATTTTGAAGACAAATGGGTGCCTAGAGCATTCGAAAGATAGGTTGATGCTAGTTATTCAACTTGAATCGATTGCAAAGGACATCGAGTATTTCTCGAAACATGCTTTGCTTTCTAAATTTTTGGGAATGATGGTTTCGCTCCAATTTTTGGAATCATGGGCTCATTGTACTTGGTCCCCAGAGGGTGAGATGGAAATAATGTTGTTAGCAAATAGTTATTTCATGGTGACATTTAACTACATGGTGGATCACAATAGAGTGTTTGAAGGTGGACCTTACTTCCACAACCAAGTTGGTTTATTCATCAAACTCTGGCATGCGGGTTTTGATCCTTCAGAGGAGCTTATGAATCAGGTGTCGATGTAGGTTCATCTCCCTAGATTTCCAGTGGAATTTTGGCACAACAACATTTTGCATCGAGTTGTTTTATTGCTGGGAAAACCGGTGGGTCCTGTTGCGTGGTCTCACAACACGCCCCATTTTTCCCCTTGGAAAAATGTGGAGCCCATTTTCTTCCTTTTGTTCCCTTTCGCTTTCATTTGCTTTGGCATCATTCTATGGTTTGGTTGGTTGTTGGTCTCATTTTCAATTTTACTTGGCTTTTATTTTATCCTTTTCCTTCCCGGATTCAGTGTTTCAATCTTTTCATAAAAGTTTAATATATTACCAAAAACCAGAATCCTGGAGTCCTGCATTTGCATCGATGTGAATTGTATCTTCATTTGGTCCTAACTATGCCTGGTATTTCATCAACCAGAGTCGTCAATCCCAGTAATATCATTTTTTATCGAAGTCTGGTACTTTAATTTTTATTTCCCTTTCTTTTCCTTATTCAGAAGTCAGAAACTAGAGAGTCTATTTTGAAATTTGTTAAGCTCTCTCGAACCTGATTCCCAGTCCTTTCTTTTGTTCTAGTTTTCTCTTTCTAAAGCTTGGAGGTAAATTCCTAGATCCCAGTGTTTCTTCTTAAAGTTAATACTGGAAAGTCTTAATCCCAATGATCACAAATTGATCACGTATCTTTAATGACCTATACCCTACAGAGAATCATTGTAACACCTGATTGCCACATATGATCATTGTGTCGTCTTTCTCCTCTAGTAGCGAGCTCGCGCAAAAATCTAGGTATTTGTAATTTGAACCCTAATCCGTAATGATCGCACCTGTATTCGAGAAATTAATGCAAAATAACAAGTAATTAATGAAGGTGGTGAACTACCTATGTACTTGGCACCACCTCAAGCATGCAATTGCTCTTGTAACACTCCACTTCGCGTCATGTTGCTAATTTGCAAAGGACATTGAAAGAACAAAAAAATACTGGCATGCAAGGAGGTAAATTTTGAGAAACCAAGAACACAACTACCAAGGGTTTTGAAGTTGCATTATGAAAGATTATCATCATCAACCAGAACCAGGTATGTTTTGGATAACTGACACTCTGTTAGTGATTTTCAAGCATGAAAAGTCTCGAAAATGGTATTTTCCCTTTAGAAATTGAAATGTTGATTATTCTTTGATTCTTGAATTTAACCAAAATATGAATTGAAAGTTTTATAAATTGTAAAATTTGGTTAAATTTAACCCTAACTCACACACAAGACACACATTTTGAAAATGTAGAACACATCAGATAAAATGAGTACTTTTGACGCAAGGGCAAAAGATAAATTCAAGTACTGCAATTCGCAAGCCATACCAATCAATGTGGTGGTTACAGACACTCATATGGGATGGTCTTCTGATATTGAAATTCGTTCACGGATAGTACAAGAGAATGCCTCTCAATGTACCAAAAATGTTGCGGTAAATGGGTTACTTTTCGTAGGAGGGTTTCCGCCAGCAATGGAGGCCCCTGAATTGGTTATGCAATGTATGAATTACTACAACCCAGCCAAAAGAGTTGTTGAGAAAGAAGGGAGAATTTATGCAGACCTCTCACAGAAAGGAATTATATACACATTTGGTCTCCCTATTTACACACAAATGTATAATGTTGATATGAAAGCAAAGGGAAAAACATATTAGAATGTTGAAGCTTGTAACAGAGAAATTATGAGTACTCAATGGTGCTAAGAACCAATTACATTACAGACCAAAGTAATTCAGAGGTCTATGTTCAACCAAGATATTCAAGACATTATAAATCTATTGAGAAGGATAGCTAGTTTAAGGGATGCAAGTAAATTTGAACCCTAGATGTTTGTAATAATATCCAACATGATGGAAAGTCTCGTGCAAATGCATCGGGGAAAGTTTACAAGTGACAAATTATATGAACATATAATGACATTTCCCAAAACCAGGTGCTTTTATATGTCTTCATATGTGATTTACTCATGTTCCATGAGAGCCAGCAAGCAAGGGTTGAAACAGATTGGTACTCTGGGCACGAAGGTAGGAAACAGTTTGATATATGTTGATTTACCCCAAATCACCATCCATGGATATAAAGAGAATTACAAGAGAGTTAATGATTTGTTCTCCATGAAACTGGTAAAAACATGTTGGAAATAGGATGCCATTTAATTGCAATCCTAAACATTATTTATTTCATGTATCTCCTAAGCAGTGTTACAAGACTCGCCTAGACTCGCCGAGTCTGGGCGAGTCCCGAGGCGAGTGAGGCTGGGCGAGTCTTTGGGACTCGGCTGCCGAGTACTCGCCAGACTCGCCGAGACTCGCGAGACTCGCGAGACTCGCCAGACTCGGCGAGTCCCGAGCCAAAGACTCGGCCGTCAGTTTTGTGGGCATGTGTGTTAAAAAAAACACATTTTAAAGTTTCATTTTTTTTTTCTTTTTGTTTTTATACTTGCCTCTATTCCTCCAAAAGGCACTTCATTTCATTTTCAAGCTAGTAAGAGAGAAAAAAGAGAGAAGAGAGCCAAAACACATTTGCATTGAAGGAAAATCAGCAAAGAGATTGAGCACCAAATGCTTATTGAATCGCATTTGTGCAGGTTCGTAGGTGATTTTGCTGCATCTAGAGGAGTCTACAAGGGATTGGAAAGAGATTTCCATTGATTTCAAAGAAGATTGAAGAGGTATGTTTGAGTTTTGAGCGCAATTGGAGTATGTTTGAGTTGTGAGCGCAATTGGAGTATGTTTGAGCACATACACTCCAAGAAGCGCAATAGGTTGTCAGTGCAGAGGTTGAATGATCTTGTTTATGTTCATTACAACCTGCGCCTTCGCCATAGACAGATATTGGGCACTGACTTGTCACCCATCACGTTGGAGGAGGTTGATCCACAGTCAGATTGGATCACTGAGGTCGAGGATCCTATTTTTACCGATGAGGACCTTGATTGGGTCGACCAGGCAGATCGAGAGGCAGAGGCAATAGCCATGGCAGAGGAGGAGGATAGAGCACGAGGAGACACCTTGGATGCTGGTTTGGGTGCCTCTGAGTCTGACACTGAGACACAGGCAGAGATGATGGCTGCAACATCATCTAGGACCTCTCTTAGACGTCTACGCAAGAGGACTAAAGTTTAGAGCCTTAGTGATGCAGGCTCCTCTGAGCCATAGACTTATAGCTTTTGTTTTACTTTTATTATATGTTTGGAACTTTTGATGCCATGGATTTCATATTCCATGAGTATTGTATACATTTCACAACATTTATATATCTAAGTTCTAACTGTTTAACTTTAAACTTTAAACTCTTACTACTGTTATTGTTATTAACTATTAAGTATTAAGTAATTACTTATTTCCTTCAGCTAAAATTTGCGTTTATACTTATGTGATCGATAGATGTTTGTGTATAGGATCATAGTAGTTTCTATTTCATGATGTTATTGTGTATTTAAGGTTTATTTACTAAAGGGTGCATGAAACAAGCTTTAAATCCTTAAAAATCTCTGAATTTCTTGGGTTTTTCTATTTGCCGAGTCTTTGCCGAGTCTTTGCCGAGTCTTGGCGCCGAGTCCGAGTCCGAGTCAAAAATCAGCTTGCCGAGTCCGAGGCGAGTCCGAGTCTTGTAACTATGCTCCTAAGTCCTTGGAATGTGTTAGGATTAGGAAGAGATTAATATTTGATGAAATATCATGTTAATTGACATTTGTAATTAATTCTAAATGTTAGGAGCATGTGAGGGTGTCCATTATGAGTTCCTAAATAATAGGGGCACATGAGGCACCCACATGGTAGGTGACACTCACCTTGAGTTCAGTTAACTATTCAAAGTAAGAGATAACACTTCTTAATACATATAAAGATCCTAGGAGTTAGGGTCTGATGTTTGCATGCATGAAGTTCAATTCAGCTTAGTTCAGATCAGTTCATTTTAGTTCAATTTATTTTAGTTTAGTTCAGAATTAGTTTAGTTCAATTCAGTTTAGTTTAGTTTAGTTCAGTTCAGTTCAATTCAGTTATGGTTTAGTTATCTTCAGTTAGTTTTAGTTGAATGCTAGTTGACTTCAGTTAACTTGGAATGCATGGCTAATGACTTGAGTTGCATCAAAAATAACAGGGACTACCTTCAGTTAACAGGGGATGACCATTCTTGCATGAATGGTGTTGAGAAATGTTTCAGTTAACAAGAAATGACTTGGACCCAACTTGGGTGTCCAAGTTGGCTTCTTGGAATTAATTCCTTTGCATGTTGAGATATTTCAAAAGGATCAATTAAGTGGGACCACTTTTGGGCACCTACATTGAGGATGAAGCCTTGAAGATATTTATAGAATAAAGGTTGAGTTGGCACTTCAGTTTGGGATGCCAAAATGCATGAAGATGAGGATTTGACATTGTTCTTCATGACATAACTCTACTTGGATGAGACAGGCATACCTTTTAGGGATAGGGCTTGAGCATTGTAATTGTAACTCAGTTGGAGTTTACAAAGTTAATCAAAGCCTGTTTATCTCAAGCAAGTTGAAGAGAGTTGGTATCAGTTTTTATTGCAAGCGTGAAGAAGTTTTGGTGAAGGCAAAAGAGGCATTCTCAAGCAAGAATTGGAGGTATTGTAATCTACTTCAGAGATTGAATAATAGATCAATTCTTGGTGGAGTATTTTCCCAAAAGGGTTTCTCCACGATACATGCTTGTGTAATCTTTCTAATATCCTGTCTACTTCTTCTATCAACTTCTGTCTACATTCTACAAACAGTAAAATGGATTAATCAAGATAACCACCCACAAAGAATATGTAACAAAGGAAAAGCTTATTTAGATCAACAATATTAAATTTTTACAAAGTATTAAACTAAGAAAACACCTCATTTTTCAACAAAACAATGGAAGGAGATAAAGCCAAAAGATTGTCCCTGGAAGCACAAAGTGTCATTCGACCAATGGGAGGTTGGTACATTTAATTCCCTACTTACTCCTATATTAGGATGGAAGAATTTGATGGACATCCGTTCATGCTGCCCAGGTACCCAACATACAAAATTGTTTTATTAGAATTGGTGAGACAGTTGAAACTGTCTCAGGCTCTTTATAACAATGCTCACAAGAAGGCCTCTTTCAAATTCCCCATTATGATAGGAAATTATAAGTGTAATGCAATTAGAGTGGTTGACTTGTGTGAAGAAGAATTAAGAACATATAATTTTGAGGATTTCCCACTTCAGAGAATATACTATGACATTGAGGGAAATATTTCCAAGAGTATAGTCGGTTATCGTGCTCATGTCCAGCACTTAGAAGATTATTGGCTTAATTGTGAAGATGAGCACAGAGTAAGAATAAGAAAATATGAAAGATTGTCTCTAAAATCTGCCCGGATTCTCAAGCTTCATGACATTCCAGATCAATTGGAAGAGGATGGTGGACAAGTGTTGAATAAAGTATGTAACGAAGACAAGGTATATGATGAACCCATCCTAGAACCAAGTTATGATGATGAAGACATGACATCAATTGATGAGTTCTCTAGACTAGTTTTGTTATACACTCAACACTGGATTGATGATTTTTGTAAAGCTTTGATAACATCTTTGCATTGAATCTGGTTGACATTAAGCCTCAGAATGGGTAGTTTACTTGGAACAATAGGAGAATATGGAGAGTTGTATTATCAAGAGACTTGACCGTTTCTTGGTGTCTCGTTTCTAGGTTGGTGGAGGGGTGTCTGCTTGTTCTAATATTTTGGACTGGAGGGGTTCGAATCACTGGCCTATTAAGTTTTCTACTACTTAGGCTCGGGTTGCTCGGTCCCCTTCTTTCAAGTTCCATCTTATGTGGTTAAGAGATTATTCTTTGCAGGTACATATGACCAAATGGTGGAGGGGAAAACTTGCTTTTGGCACTGCTATGTACTCCTTTTCTAAACTCCTGCAATATGTAAAATATCAACTTAAAAGGTCGAATAGGAAGTGCTTTGGAAATATTTTTCATGCTAAGGTTGCTACTCAAGCTGACTTGGATGTCATCACTCGGGAGATAAGGGAGTTTGGTCTTTCTAAGGACTTACTCAGGGAGGAGGCCCGGGTCCATAAAGCTTTGGAATAATGTGAGATGCAAGAGGAATTTTTTTGGAAACAAAAGGATCGAGTTGAGTGGTTACATGAGGGGGACAGAAACACAACTTTCTTCTTCAATTCGATGAAGGCTATTAGACATGGTAATTTTATGCCTATTCTGGTGAATGACAAGGGTGAGCATTTATCTTCTCTGCAGGATATGTCTAGAGAAGCGTCACAATTCTTTGCTTTTTATTTTGAGAGGACTCTTAGGAGGGCTCGATGAAAGAAAACCAAGTTCTTGCTTGTATACCCTCTTTGGTCACTAGGGAGATGAATGAGCATCTTTTAAGTAATATCTCACTAGAGGAATTAGAGGTGGTTGTTTTTTAGATGAAGAAAGGGAAAGCCCTAGGCCCTAATGGTTTTTTGATTGAATTTTATCAAGAATTTTGGGATATCATTAAGTTGGACCTGTTGGAGGTGGTTCGTGAGTATTTAATAAATAAGCAGATGTTGCGGGCTTTAAACTCTACTTTTCTTGCTCTCATTCCCAAATGTGAGGGGGCAGATCGTCTGAGTCAATTTTGACCCATTTCTCTTTGTAATGTGGTGTATAAAATCATTTCCAAGCTGATTGTTGAGAGGCTAAATCAATGGCTTAGAGGGCTTATCTCTGAAGAACAAAGTGGCTTTGTGGAGGATAGAAAAATCCTGGATGGGGTGGTCATTGCTTCTAAGACCATTCATTCTATGGAATCCTAAAAAGAAAAGGCTATGTTCATCAAGCTTGATATGGCGAAGGCTTATGATAGAGTGCGGTGATCCTTTTTGCAAAAAATTATTGGTGCTTTTGGTTTTGTTGAGGAGTGGATCTAGTGGGTTATGTGTTGTGTTATCTCCACTTCATTCTTGGTCTTGATTAATGGTGAGCCTTCCTCTCTTTTTAATGCTTTTAGGGGTCTTCGTCAAGGGGATCCTCTTTCTCCTTATTTATTTATTCTCCTTGCGGAAGACCTGGGTAGACTAGTGAAATGTAATGTGGAGTTGGGTTTTATCCAGGGACGGAGGTGGGGAAATGGTTTTCCTCCTCAGTCTCACCTGCAATTTGTGGATTATATGGCTTTAATGGGTTTGGCCATGATCAAAGAAGCTTTGAATTTGCACAAGGTTTTGGATATCTACCTTGTTGCTTCCGGTCAAAGGATTAATGAAGACAAATCCTCCATTTTCTTCTTTAATACTCTAAGGATTATTCAGCAAAGGATTGCTCGTATTTTGAGGTTCTAGATTGGTTCTCTCCCATTAACTTATCTTGGTATTCCCATCTCTGCTAGCAGGCTTCCTAGGGAATCATGGCAAAATATTTTGGACAAGTTTCATGCGAAGGTTAATCATTGGACTCATCAATGGTTGTCTTTTGTTGGTTGTGTTCAACTACTAAAGTCAGTAGTGTGGGCTCTTCCTATTTATAGATGCATATTATAGGTGGCTCCAGTTGGGTTTGTGAAGGAGTTGGACTCTTTGGCCAAGCAATTCTTATGGGTAGGTAGCTTGTCTTCACCCAAGTGGAGCCTAGTTAAGTGGGATGTGGTGTGTAGCTCAATGCAATTTGGGAGCCTAGGATTGCAACAAGTGACTTAGTCAGGGTTGGCTTTGGCTGTAAAGCTTTACTAGAGATGGTGTATGGAACATGACCATATCTGGGCCAAGATTTTATCTCACAAGTATCTTTTGAGGGTTCAGATGGAGGAGCTTCCCAAGTTTCCTCTGGTGGGGAAAGGTTTTGTGATTTGGGAAATGCTCAAGAAAGGAGCTACGTTGATCAAGGAAGGCCTATTTTAGATATGTAATAGGGGGGTTGAGGCTTTGTTTTGGGCTGATTCTTAGGATGGTTTTGCCCCTATTATGAGTCAGTACCCTAAATTGGAAACTCTTTCTCATCACTTTTTGGAGGCTGGTTGGTCTAGGGTGAGTGATTTTAAGAGGTTTTATCCTTGTGGACAAGTGGAGGTGGCTAGGTGGAAGGATCCTCGAGATTGGCCTATTCATAGGTTGGAGGTGGATTGTGTTGTGCTTCATAATATTTTGGTTGGTAGACATTGTATTTCCCTTAGGGATTGTAGACATGCGAAATTAACATTGTGCACCCAATTCACATTCATCCGCTCATTAAATAAATCAAATGCAACAAATCCATTCACCAGGTAAATCAGGTCTTTAGTCCTAAGGTTATTAATTTAAATAAATCAAAGGCTCACATCATCCTTTAATTAAATAAATCAAACTTTATTTAATTAAAATCTCAAAAGTCATTTCCCATCCCTTTTGATTTAAATAAATCAAGGTATTTAAATCAAATAAGTCAAAATCATCTAATCATCATTAAGCTAATCTAATCCTAATTAGCCTAACCTAACTACCCATCACATTCTCTAGATTTTGCCACTTGCACAAATAAATCAATTTATTGATTTATTAAATCTAACATTTTCCATCAACATGGCATCTTTGAGGAATATTCCCTCAAGTTTGAATTCAAAATCAAGTGGGCATGTACATCCAACAAAGCAATTAATAAGCTCTTACATGTCTTGTCTCTCAAATTCAAATTTGAATTTCCCCCTCTTGGGCACATTTCTCAAATCATGCACACTCCTCAACCACTCACAAGTTGACAAGTGGCCTAATCTCATTGGTCCAATCTTTGTCCCACATTCATCCATATAGCTATTTCTCTCATCAAAATAATCTATAAATGAAAGCTTCATCTTTGATCAAATCCTCCACAATCTTTGTATCTCATCTACAATATCATGCAAGGTCACTCTCTTCAATGGAGAACTGATTTTGTCCACTCTATATCTTAGCATTCCATATCATATTCAAATGATTTTCATCATGGAGCTTAGCAAAGGATTGGGAAAGGGCTATTTTCCACAATAGCACCAATCCAATATGAGATAGAGTTTGATTCTTGCTTATGCTTTCATTTAGTTCATTTGATATTTTGTTGTTTTGATTGCATTATGAAGCAAGATTCAATAATTTATAGGGTTTGCTTAGTTTGTTTTTACTTCATTTGCTACTAACTCTAAAGTTTTTGATATTTGAGGTAAATGCAGATTTAGCCACCATATTATGGCGCTAGAAAACTTGTCTATGCCTAAAAGGGGGATATAGAGTCATTTCTTTTTTTTTGTTCTTCTTTTAAGAATTAAAATTTGGTGTTATCTATTCCAATGGTATGTTTCCATTATCAAAAGGTTGGATGAAATCAAGCGAAGACTTATGTCAAAAACTTGCTTTGAAATAAATGAATCATAGGTGGTATGATATCGTAAAAGAGTACAAGGAAAGCGAGGTACAAAAGCAAACAAAGGCTAACGAAGGAAAGCAAAGGTGAAAACGAAGAAGGTACAAAGGCTAACGAAGGAAAACGAAGGTAAAGAGAAGAAGGAAAATGAAAGGAGGAGAAATGAAGATGATGTCTTGGGAAGATTAAAGTGTTCTTTAACACTTTAGTGTTTGTTTAAACACTTTTCACGAAATTGTTATCTTTTCGTTTTTAGGACACTAATTTTCGTTTGGGCTTAAAAAGAATGCTTCAATTTTTCGTTGCAAAAGGTTAAAATTGAAACTTAGACACCTACTAGATTTCAATTTGGCTAAAATTGAACAAGCAGCTTCACACTTCATTTTTTTATGCTTAAAATGAATTCATCATTTCTTTAAGGCTTAAAATGAACATGTGTGTTTTTGTGTTTTGTAATCTCTTATGCAAAGTAATCTCGTCTAAAAAGGCATATGCACTTCTCTCGCACTTCACGGTGACCTTGAGAATCAAAATTCTTTTTGATGACATTAAGTTGCATAAAAGATTGCCTCCACACTTCGATTTGGGTTTAAAATTAAACAAGATCTTGTGCGAGTGTGAGTGGAGCCATTATCGCGTATATTCTCTCTCTTTGTTGCCATCAAAGATTGATCGAGTTACGGATTTTGTCTTTACTCACTTTTGTTTATCCTAGAGAGCCTACCTTGGGGAAAAAGTACTCACCCAAGGGAACGACTCAACCGGTAACACTCTAAAGCCAAGAGTATTTCCAACCGAGATATAAATGTGGGTATTGGAGTAAACGCCAATATCACGTGGTTGATTTCGACAAGATGGATCCGAAAGGTGACTCTTGCCATATGGGTCAATCTCCATGAACGGAAAGTCCGAAATAGAACCCTTATTTTGTAGTGACCAATTGATCCATTGAGCGAGTTTATCAAAGTGGTGCATTGGAACTTAGATTCCAAGAAGTTACTTGCCATGTCCGATCTTGGTTGAAGTATAGAGGTTAAGACTTCATTCTTAACATACCTTTATACTCTTTCCTTGGTTGCATGTAAAATCATCTCTTCTACGAAGAGCATGAGGCAAGCCCACTAAGAAAAACATACCGATTGAGCTAGGACGTCATATTGCTTGTGGTTTGAAAACATAGTGCTTTGATCAAAAACATCGAAACCAACATTCAACGAATCATCAAAATTGCAAACCCTTTAGAAGAGGCAAATATCCTTGAACAAATTCACATGTTATTGCTTGCCCTTGGGATTCGTATCCTTAGAGGATTCTAAACATTTGGATTTCATCTCAATTTGCTTCTACTAAAGTCAACTTTAGGCAACCTTTGCCTTGATTTCCTCGATTTCCGCATAATGCACTTTGTGGGATGAAAGGGAATTAGGACATTAGACATTCAGTTGAAAAGTTAATCAAGAAGTCTTTGTGATAAAAATAATCCATTAAGCAAAGATTGAATCAATTGGACCCCACATATGTGTTTGGCATCTTTTGGTCATATGGTTTTCATGCAAACATTGGTCTTCTGATTTTGAATTACTCTTAGAGAAAGGCATGTTCTTCACTATCTTGGTCTCGTAAACAAGTCCTTCCTAGGCTCATTTAGGATCAAATCAAACACTTCATCCATCCAAACATTTACCATCTTCATCCCGCAAATAACTTTAGAGCTTTGGAAACATTATTCTAGACTTGGGTAAGTCATCAAATCAAAATCATTTGTTTAATTAGGTGTGTGGGAATGCATCCTTTCTCATACATTTAACTAAATCAACAATCCTTTGAACAAGTTCATCCTAAGATAACATCTAACATCTTAGGGTTTACAAGTTCATTTACCCAAATCAAACCAATCAAAATCAAACCCTAAGTCTAGCATTGATCCAAAGTCCCTAAACGTTCAACACTCGTATCATTTCCCCTTTTCATCCTTCATCTCGTCATTGGTCCTAGGAACCTTAGAGGTCATTTTTGCAACAAGGTCAAAACACAAGGAGAACATGGAATACAAACTTGATCCACACATCATGAGTAATCCAAATCAATTAAGCTATCAAATCCTTACAACACCGATTGATTATCAGAACTCACACTTATACAATCCATACATGGGATCATTACCTTCTACAAATGTCAATGGCACAACAAGTGTGAGTATGCCCAAATCAAAGATTGGAACACATTTCTCGATGGTAGATCTAAATCCAAACCTACAAGTCTGTCAACCGAACAATCAAAGCATGAGCCTTCAAACGAACAACGCCATCCCACCAAATCCCTACAAGCCAAATGAGAATGTACCAAGTACAAGTTTTCCAAACATGAATCTGACAAACTTTGGGATAAATATGTTTGCAAATCATACGAATATTGTTCAAAATCCAAACAAGATGTTAACGACTCCAAGTCAAGGCAATGTGATTCGCAACATCAACAATCTTCAATTTTAACCTATCATGCCAAATCTGAGTGTCATCCCAAATCAGAACATTGTCCAAAATCAAACACAAGTACACACTCCAAATCTGCTTAAACAAAATCCAAATCAACTATATCAAGGAAGTCAAGATCGAAATCAAGAACAAATCTGGCGAGATCAAATTGCTACACTTACCAAAATAGTTGAGTCATTGCACCAAGAGGCATCTCCACCACCATTACCCATATCAACATTATTTCTTGGTTTAGGGCTTCCCCCTTTACCTAGCACCAATCACTCCATCCAAATCAATTCACCTAACACCAATCAAGCAATCACATCAAATCCTTTGAATATACCATCAATATCGCACCAATAGATGGTATTCAATCAAGCAACAATGTTGATCCCAACAAATCAAAACATGGTCTCCCAAGGGCCTATCACCTCGGTCATTTCGACCATCCCTATCACTTCAATCATTCCAACCACCACTATCACGCCCATCACATCTCAAACCCTCATGATCACTCCAAGCGTATCTCAATCACTCATCACTACATCCAACACAATTCCAAATCCACCACCAAAACCAAATGCAGCAAGACAATATAACATTGCGCTAAAAGCTCACCAGGCTTACCAAAAGGCCATCCAACAATATCTAGCGATGCAACAAGCAGCACGAGCTCAACAAGTGCAACAAGCCTCTCAAGCTGCCTAAGACTCTCAAGCTACCCAACAAACACAAGCACAAACACAAAAAGTGACAACTGTTGAGAACAATGATCAAGATCAATCCATCACTGAGCACCTTGAAGCTATGTCTATCTCATCCGAAGATCAAATCAACATATGTCAAGAGTCACTTTTCAATCATGATCAAAATCCACCAACAATACCCAACAATGATCCAATTCAAGAAATGTCAACATCGTTTGACCCTATGGTTGAAGACATTAGAAATATCTCCACCACAATTGTTGAAAACAATGATCAAGATCACTCCATCGATGAGCACCTTGAAGATGTTTCCACCCCATCCGATGATCAACTCACCATACATCAAGAGCCACTTTTTAGTGATCTATTTCAAGGAGTGTTAGGATTGTTTGATCCTATTGACATAATGCATGATCCATTGACCTGTGATCATGTTGAAAATGTCTCTACATCGCCTTATGAGTTAGAGGACATATCTCAAGAATTTATTCTAAAGCATGATCAAAATATTTCACCAAGGTCTAGCAATGGTCCTGTCCAAGACATGTTGACCCCCTTTGACCTCATGGTTACAGATACTGAAAGAATCCTCAACTCGACACTTGATCCAAATTCACTGAAACATCAAGAGGATGTTGAACCATTTACCATGCCTAATGATGATGTCCAAGAACTCTTTGTAAGAAATCCATCCTTTGAAACTGACCCATGTCAGGAACTTGATCCAAAGCATGTCGAAAGCAATCCCAAAATAAATCAAGATCAAAAATTTCTAACTCCAAGATACTACAATGATCTAATGGATATTCTCCTATCCACACAAGATGATCATATCCACATAGCACTTACTCCTCCATCTACCCATGAGATGCTTTCTATGGATGGACACGTAGATGATCTTCAGCTAGAACAAGATTCTATTACACAAAAAGAGCAGATTATTAACTCCTACAGTCAAACTGAGTTATCAACATCAGGATTAGATATATCTCGAATTCAGACTGAGGACATTAGGTATGCGAATATCCAACATTATCCCCTCAAGGGAACAAGTCAGAAAAAATAATATAATTCAGAGTTAACGGAGCAGCAAACTGAAATGTCATCTATAGTGATCATTGATCAGAGAATGCATTCTAAAAAAAAGCTCTCAGAACAAGCAGAATCAAAGAACAAAGGTACTACTTCCACCATACTAGGGGCAACTATGTCTCAAGCAAGCGTCAACATAGGGAGCACGAAGAATCCTTATGATGAAAATGATGTCAATACTACAACCAGCCACATCATGAATCTTCTTCCACCCATCACCCCATCCACGAATTGGGACCAACATCAAAAGAAAGATTTGAATCAAAGTACAAAGAATATTATCAGAGCAAAAGAAGCTAGGAAGCATAATAGACAAATCAAATATACCTGGATACCAAAGAATACGAAGAAAGATTATCCCTATCAAACTCCATCAGTCAAAGAAACTATGGGGAAAAATAAAAAAGGGAAAAGTGTCCATCAAAGATGTCCACAAAAGTAAAATTAGTATTTTCAAGCAACATACAAAGTGTATCAAGCAGTTGGTCCTAATTTCATGCACACTTTCGTATCCACCCATCATTGCTCATCTTCCCAAGTTTGGAGAGTCAAAGATTCCAAACTGTCAACTAATCCATCTTTTATCCCTAAAAACACTTCATCCACGCCTCCATGCATGATATCCAATTCTCACATTGATCATGTATTGGCAATGACCCTTCATCATAAGGATTATGAAGGCACTTTATTGCGATGTACGCACAGAGACAGAGTTAACCTCAATATCAATAAAGCAGATCAAGAATCCCAAAAGTTGCATTCAAGTGCACGTATTCTAGCAAAGCAACTTCTTCAAGAAGGATATCGATGGCACATTATGACATAAGCATCTACATCAACACCACTAGGTGGGTCAGCATGAATCTTTCAGAAAAACCAAAAAGAAAAAAAAATGAAAATCCAAAAAAATCAGAAAAAATGATTGAAAATAGTAAAGATAAAAAAATCGTCCTCTAGTGAAAACTGTATGGGCGGCGCTTTGGGCAAGACCATGATGAAAACCTGGAAAACAAGCATCATGTGTGGAATTGAGCATCTATGTGCACTACTTCAGGTGAAAGCATCTCATCCCATCCGTAATAAATCAAGCATTCCATCCATCTTATCCATAATAAATCCATTCATCCATAAACCATTGATCCAATCCATTTTTCTACATCCATCATCTGAGTTATCTTGATCTTGATGAAATTTTGGGACACAATTTACACCTGCTTATGGTAAACATCTTTGACATGGGTCACTTTCATTGATCCTATCCTAGGCAGCATTATCCGAGCCATGAAGCACTATCCAAATGAGCATTTTGAACACCTTATCTTATCGCAAGATAATCCATATACCTCCATCCACACACCTATCCAAGAATCTATCTGTAACATTCCATACATTGCTAGACACTGGGGGCAGATATTTACATCTTGCTTCGAGAATAAATCTTGATCTATATCCTTTGACTTATGTGGCGATTCAAACATTGGAAAATGTGAAATCAAATTGGTCCGCCACTTGTAAGCAAAAATCCAAATCACTAGCCCATGGCATATTTTGATGAGAAGATGTTCCTTATCAGTCTTCATCTTTCATCAAACATCAATCCAAACAGTCAATATCAGTCACATCTAACACACCCTTCAAATGTCACATCAAATCATTCGAAGAAATTTTGTTCCAAATCAAGCTTCATCAATCATGATCAATCAAATCCAATCAAAAAAATCATAATCTTGGGATATCCTTCCCGATCATTGTGTTGCTTAACACTATCCTTGCATTGTTGTGCATCCTTAACAATGTTATCATCATCAATCCCATCAACATCTCAATCCTTGTGTTGCTTAAACACCATCCTTGCATTGTTGTGTATCCTCAACAATGTTATCATCATCATCAAACCATCGATTCAATCATTCAACCTTAGCTTGGTCTTCAACAAAATCCCAAACAGATCACTGATATCATATCCATATCCAAATCGTCAAAATCATGCAAAAATCCAAAAACATCAGAAAATTAGAAAATCCAAAAACATTCAAAACATATCAAAAATCCAAAAACATTCAAAAAAATCAAAAACCATCAAAAAATTGGAATCCGAACTACGTTGTCTCTGAGCTTAAACGTAGGCAAGGCTAATCTTTGATCAACCCCCAAACATCAAAATCCAAAAACATTAAAAACCAAGAAAATCCAAAACATTCAAAAAACATCAAAATCCAAAAACATTCAAAAACACCAAAATCCAAAACATTCATAAAATCTAAAAAAACCCCAAAACATTCAAAAATCAAAAAATAAAACATTTGTAAAATCTTCAAAATACCAAAAACAACCTCAAAACATTTCAAAAAACATCAAAAACATCCAAATATTTGAAAAATCCATCCGTCCCCATCTCGCTTTCACCCGTGATAATCAATCATCCATAATAAATTGATCGTCACCTTCATCCTTTGGAAAAACAAACAGAAACAATCATAGCAGTCAGCAAAAGAAAGCTTCAATCGTAAAATCAAAATCAAAACAACAAACCTTTAAAACAAAATCAAACTCTTGATCATTTTTAGACATGTCAATCAAACTTATATCAATAACCTATCAATCAACTTATCAACCCATCATCATCCTATACAATGCATGTCCTAGAATATATCATTCCGACAATGGGCATTATTTTGGATATCACTTTGGATTCTTATCCTATCAAAATAAATCCCTTTTGGATAGAGATATGAAGAACATTGACTTGTTTGCGTACTTGATCTTTTCTTTTGATTTATCTTATTGCACTCATTCCAAGGACCTCTCGATGATATCCGAACGAAGGATTTAGAGAGATAGGAATGGGGCAACGACCATTATCCTTTTGTCTGCTATGGTTGTTGGATGTTCTTGTAAAATAACTCGATGAATACTTGCTTTGTTAGGTACGTCCTAGCAAGGTTTTTGTATGTCAAGTGTGAACAAGAATACTCCTATCTGCTTGTTGAGTCAAATTCCATCGCACTAGGTACAACGCCATCCTAGTTATTTATACCTTGATGCATCATATCTATGTGTGTTATCAAACATAAGGTAAGTAGCCCTTTTAAAGTCCCAATCCTTGATAAGCAAATCATCATCATCTATCATCATCATCATCATCTCTAATAAAGTCTTGTCAAATCATGGACTTGAGGGATCCTCTTGTCATCATCTCATTTCTTCTCCACACTAACATAACATCACCAATGCATCCATCATGCATCCATTCTGCATCCACAAACCATCAGTATTATGCACATCATCTCACATGCATAATCATCATCATAATATAGATCTGTTAGTCTAAGCATCTGCATAAATCATACATTTGCATAATCACAGCATATCACATCATCAATCTCATCCATCTCACATCATATCATCATTTAAGTTGTTTAGAATAATATAGACTTGTTATTCTAAGCATCTTAAATCTATCTCATTTGCATCTTAAAATCATCTCATCATAACCATCCATTTTGAACCTCTTTATCATGAGATCGACCCTCAAATCGAATCTTTTCGTTCGATCTCTCGAGGGGGCAATGTACCAGTGTACTTCTTTCCGCTGTGGCATCCGAAAAATCAGTTTTTTTTTTAAATTTGATCGCGGTAAGATTATTCTTTGAAACAACGCAACAAGTACATTGCTTCAAAGAGGGGCAAAATGTAGACACGTGAAATTAACATTGTGCACCCAATTCACGTTCATCTCTACTCATTAAATAAATCAAATGCAGCAAATCCATTCACCAGGTAAATCAGGTCTTTAGTCCTAAGGTTATTCATTTAAATAAATCAAAGGCTCACATCATCCTTTAATTAAATAAATCAAACTTTATTTAATTAAAATCTCAAAAGTCATTTCCCATCCCTTTTGATTTAAATAAATCAAGGTATTTAAATCAAATAAGTCAAAATCATCTAATCATCATTAAGCTAATCTAATCCTAATTAGCCTAACCTAACTACCCATCACATTCTCTAGATTTTGCCACTTGCACAAATAAATCAATTTATTGATTTATTAAATCTAACATTTTCCATCAACATGGCATCTTTGAGGAATATTCCCTCAAGTTTGAATTCAAAATCAAGTGGGCATGTACATCCAACAAAGCAATTAATAAGCTCTTACATGTCTTGTCTCTCAAATTCAAATTTGAATTTCCCCCTCTTGGGCACATTTCCCAAATCTTGCACACTCCTCAACCACTCACAAGTTGACAAGTGGCCTCATCTCATTGGTCCAATCTTTGTCCCACATTCATCCATTTAGCTATTTCTCTCATCAAAATAATCTATAAGTGAAAGCTTCATCTTTGATCAAATCCTCCACAATCTTTGTATCTCATCTACAATATCATGCAAGGTCACTCTCTTCAATGGAGAACTGATTTTGTCCACTCTATATCTTAGCATTCCATATCATATTCAAATGATTTTCATCATGGAGCTTAGCAAAGGATTGGGAAAGGGCTATTTTCCACAATAGCACCAATCCAATATGAGATAGAGTTTGATTCTTGCTTATGCTTTCATTTAGTTCATTTGATATTTTGTTGTTTTGATTGCATTATGAAGCAGGATTCAATATTTCATAGGGTTTGCTTAGTTTTTTTTTACTTCATTTTCTAATAACTCTAAAGTTTTTGATATTTGAGGTAAATGCAGATTTAGCCACCATAGGGATAAGGATATTCTAGCTTGGAGCTTGAATCCTAAGGGTGCTTTCACTGTGGCTAGTGGTTATCAAGAGTTTTCTTGTAAGTTTGGGGGGCGAAGGTCCCTTGGTGGAAGCAAGTGTGGAATAAGTTTTCTTGGCCAAAATGTAATTATTTTGTGTGGACTCTGGCTTGGAATAGATGTTTGACATGGGAAAATCTTCGTAGGCGGGGATTCTAGGGGCCCTCTAGATGTGTCTTGTGTGACTAAAGTGAGGAGGATTCTTCCCATTTGTTTTTCAGGTGTTCTTATTCTATCCTGCTTTGGCATTGGTGGTGGGGTGTTTGGAAACATCCTTGTGTTCATGCGCTTTCTCTTGTTGAGTTCTAGAGGAGTCCGGGAAGACCTCCCTCCCAGGCCTCTTTTCTCTAGATTGGTTGGAGCATTGGTCCTACGTTCATCCTTTGGAAAATTTGGCTGGAAAGGAATCATAGGATTTTTCATGGGGATAGGATGATGGCTCAACAGGTTTGGCACATAGTTGTGGGTATGATCCATGGGACAATGGAAGCCAAATGTGAGGTGGCATTTCCATTGGAAAGAAGCGATGATGAGATTATGAATAGATTGGGCTTGCAGGGGTTGACTTTGGCCTATGCGTGTGTCAAAAGAGGAAGGAGAGCTAAAAAGAAGGTTCAAAGGGTTGGATGATAGTTGCCTCCAACAGATTTTCTGAAGATTAATACTGACGGTTCCTCTAGAGGTAACCCTGGCCTACTAGGATTGGTGGAGTTGGCAGAGATTGCTCTAGTTCAGTCATTTTCCTTTTCTCCATCCATAAGGGGTGGTATTCTAACAACCTTATGGAAGAATTGGCGATTCTCTGGGCTATTGTGCCTTAGGTTGGTGTAAGATTATTTATGAATCTGATTCGCAAATTATTGTTAATATGTTGCTTGAGCAAAGGGTGGCTGAGGCTTATTGGCAGATTGTGTTGGTGGTTCAACAGATTTTGCAGAAGTGCTTTACTTTGGAAGTGGTGTCTTTTGTCCACATTACAAGAGAATGGAATAGGGTGGCTAACTATTTGGCTAAGTGGGCTTCAAAGCATGGGGATGAGTGGAGGGTTGAGGAGTGGGGACAGTTATCCCCTGAGTATGTTAAGGATTTAGAGAGGATCATTGCTGATGATATGGAGGGATGAGTTGTTGGTGGCTTTATGGATGGTGGTTTTTGTTTTAGATGGTTGTTCTGGAATTTTCCTTTGTGGGCGCCTACAGGGTACTCTGATCCTTACGTACTGTTAATTTCTTGATTTCAATAAAGTTTTTACCCCCTTTTATAAAAAAAAATGTATTTGATAAAATTATGGAATGGATATATATATATATCGATATATACACATATGTGTACATATATATATATATATACTTCAATTGATAAATGTATATACATATAATATATATATAAATAAAGCCATTGATATAATTCCCAAGTGTATAAATAAGCACTGATTATTATTGTTAATATTATAAAGCAAAGCACAATGGTAACATATGACACATAAAGTGTATGGCGCAACTTTTTGAGGAAAGAAGCCAATGCATAAAGTTTTTAGAAACCAAGTCAAAGCATGAAACAAAGCATGTATGAGATAGTGTTGCTATGTAAACATTTTAGAATGCAGTAAATGTTGTTTATGAAACCTGTAGAATATGTCAAAGCCGCGCTATGAAGGTGGCACCAAAAGTAAAGAGGTGGCAACAAAAGTAAAGAGGTGGCACCATATTTGCTAGAGGTTGGGATGTAAAAGAAGTCTTTGAATTCGTATAAGCCTACAAATAAGTGTTTAGACTTAGACAAGTGCTAACTTGGCAACATTTTATAGTGGAATTTGAATTAGGAAACCTTTTTTAAGTTTGTTGTCCCAAATATCAAGTCGACCTAGCCATTTGCATGGTGAGGAATGCCATGTGTTTCATACCTATGAGTGAGTCATTGCATGAGGATGAAAGGTGGCATAAATACTTACTTTTTTGTAGCCTTCGGTTGCTCACAAATTAGTATAAATAAAGGTGCCCATTCTACCAATTGTTACACTTATCTTTCTGATTTTCTTTGTGTTATTTTGTTGCAAATCCTGTGAGAGTGAATTGAGAATTTTGAGATAGAGAGAGAGTTGCTATATATTTTATATTATTTTGTTGAGATATCTAAAGAGAAACTGATAGAATTATTTTGGTTGTTCGTAGTGGAAGTAGCAAGTGATCTTGAGCCATCAAGCTAGGAGGGAAGATTATTCAATTGGAGCTTTAAAAAGGCATGCCAATTTCTACTCCCTTGTTATTATGTTGAAAAGTTTCTTTATTATGAAGTCATGTTGAAAATATTGTCTTTTAAGTGTGTTTGATGCTTGCAAGTCTTTCAGAAGATCTTTGATTGTCTCTTGTTTTAGGAAACCTTTCATTTGGGTTTAAATGTATATAGTTATTATACTATAGAAGGGGTTTATACGTTTGTATACTATTCGTAGAATGTCGAAACTATACATAGTTTGGCAATGCTCTAGATGTGTAGCATAAGATAGAGTTATATTGTGGATCTTATAGCATGTCGTTAGATATATGTTAATAGGAAGGTTATTCCTGGGGTTAGGATAAATCCACATGAAATGGGATAACCTTATAATAGAATACTAATGGCCAATACAAATCGAGTAATGGTAGTGGTGATTTAGAAGACCTCACTCGTAGTTACTGGGTGATGAATCTTTGGCCAAAGTAGTGTAGGCAACCACTGTTTACACTGTCAGTTCACTGTGTGAGACAATTTATATTCTAGGTTGGGGTAATCATATATGAGGTAGTAGACATTATGATAGCA
The DNA here is from genome assembly GCA_007258455.2 of Sequoia sempervirens. Lineage (NCBI taxonomy): Eukaryota > Viridiplantae > Streptophyta > Pinopsida > Cupressales > Cupressaceae > Sequoia > Sequoia sempervirens. The sequence goes on along the minus strand of VDFB02358522.1, from coordinate 80,161 downwards.
CTAGATTTGTAGGACACATCGCTATGCTCAGAAAATGCTATTTGAAGGATGAGGTTACCAAACCAATCTCTTTGTCAAAGGGTAGGGCCATCAACCAGTTTGGTAGATTTGCAGGGGATTGAATATAGTCCATGATTGGTGAAAAAGTGCTTGAGTGATGCTTCTCCTCATGTAGTTGGCGGCCAAGATTTGGGAGAAGGACATTCTGAACCATTTGTATTTCTAGTTCTTGTAAGCTTGTTGAAGCAATGTATGTAATCGTGTGTCCATCTATATGGAATTTGTAATATGAAATGTTATCTTGAATATATTTATGTAACTTGTTAAATCATACTTATTTTGTTGGAATGATTCTTTGAATATGCAATGGAAAAGTTTGGATAAAGTTATATTTCAAATAATTCATTTATTACTAAATAGAAAAGAAAAAAATTATATGGTTTGTACATTAGACGCATAGTCAATTACATGTGGGTAAAACTTAGTAGATATACTAGGAAGAACAATAGGCATGTTACAATACATATATGTTTTACAACCCTAACTAGGGAATGTGAGAAATAATATTTACACATGTATGTGTTTTGATGAATATCTTTCATTTAAATGTGCATGATGTTAGATCATTAGCTATCTATATGTGATTGTATGTTTTAGATCATTATATGATATATTATTTCATGCTTTTTTTTGTATCATTGCATATGGCCTAAGATGATGTACATTAGGGATTTGTTGTTTTATCATTTTATTGAGAATATATTTGAGGACCTTGGGGAGTCATCCCTACTATTGTTTGATCCCATTTATTTTTATGCTTCCTCCTTTCATTGCATATTTACCTTTGAGAACTATTCATACATGTTCTAAAAGCCATATTTCTATACCCATATATTCATATTTCTTTGATGATTCATCTTATAAGGAGTCTAAGAATCATGCTTTATGTGAGTTATTCTCTTTCATACATATGTTGATATATATTATGAGCATATCTTTTATACCTCTCATGCTAACTTTCCTTAAGTTGGTGCCTTGTCAATAAAGCTAAAAAAATGTTGCTAGATGAACATGGGATTGTTTTCTAAGCATAGTCTTGAAGATGGTATGCAAAACCCTACTAAAACCCTCAAGTGTATATTCCAAATATATGGCCTTGCATTTTGTTTTATCTCATAATTCAATTGTTCATCCTGAGGGAGGTGTAACTTAAGTAATCTTTTATGTCCCATTATTCATCATTGACCAACCTTGTGCATTATAGCTAAATACCTCATCATGTATATTATAACTACTAGTATTTTGTGTCACATGTTGTGATATCATTTGGTAGTGGGCAAACTTCCCACAATGGTTAATTCTTTTACATGCATCTTTCTTCCACATGTTGTCATAGTATCTAATCATATTTTCCTTGCACTTGATCAACAATTGATCGTTATAAATATTTCTTTACATTTACCACTTAAGTATTATGAGCTAGCATAGATATTATTGGTCTATATCATCTATATGATGGGATCCTTATCATGTAGGTTTATTTCTTATCATTTTTTTCCATATTACTACTTTATCGTTGGCCAATTTATATTCCAAATGGCCCACTATGCACTAGGCATTGACTTTCAAGTTTCTTAAATGATGGGTTCAAAAAATACTTACTGGCAATATGTGTCGATAATAAGCTCATTGGCCTAGGAATTTAAAGAATCAACACTATGGATAACATGCACACTAAATGATGAAACAATAGAGTTCCATAAATGATATGTGCAACATCATAAAGCATATGTAGCAAGGTATCTAACTACAAGGTATGCTTACATAGAATAATCTTAATGGATTGTAGCTAATTTTGCCTCGACAACTAGATAAAATGCCTACTCATTTTCATCACCTATTATGTTCTAGCCATTGTATATAAAAGATGTTTTAAAGATGGAAATTATTTGTTAATCCAAGGAAGTATTTCAAACTATTCAACAATAAAAGTGACTCCTGCACAAACAAAGTGGATACACCATCAATAAAAGTCTTATAGTTTTGAGCCTTGATATCTTCTTGCCCTAAAGTTCTATACTCATTCAAACATTGATTCAAGCCCTGAACAACCCTAATCCTCTACAATTTTTATGAGATCTCAAAATTCAAAGCCTAAAATTATAAATTAATTGAAAGAAAATTTTATTCCAACAAGCCAATCGATGTTCAAAGTAACTAAAAGAATGCTTAAACCAAAAATCATGTTTTCAAGATCATGTCATTCAGAGTTACAACAAGGAACGTGTTAGAGTATGATAGTAATAAATTATTATCTTAAGTAATTCTACTTCAGTTTGCCCTATTTCATAACCTAAATCCTATCAAGTGAAAGGTCGTGTTAATGTTAAAATAAGTTAGGGTTTCATCATGTTTGTTGCAAGGGCTTGCATTGCTTTCTCTAGGAATTGTTGGGGTGGATTCATTGTATTGGTATATTGGGCCCTATATTTCCATACGCTTACAAAAGAAACCTTAGGTTATTTATGGTTTTGACATTGTTTAAAAACCCTAATTTTATATCATGAAATCAATACAATAAAACAACTAGAAAGGAGACTATATTAACAAAACATTTGTAGACACAAAAGAAGGTATTAAAAATTGAACAATTGCACTTGTAGGGAGGGATCTCTTTAGGAGAATATTTTGGAAGAAAAACAAGAATTATCCCATCATCAATACATGGTAATTGAATTTTGCTAAGGAACATGTTGCCAAACTACTTTATCAGTGTAGATATTGTGATCTAGGTGGCAAATCTATATATAACAAACAAAGGAAAATGCAAGATAGTTCAAAAAATGTTGTTCACTCTCAACAAACATTTTATCTAAAGGTCTTTTTAGAGTCTAAGAGGATTCCAAGGTAGAGCTAAACATGAAAACATTAGGCACATTTTATAAGAAAGTTTAAGCCCAAACAAGAGGTGTACCACTAGTCCCTATTCCTAAAGAGAAGGTTGAACCCCTAAATGACACCAATTTTTAATATTAATTCCAAGAGATGTATCAAGGTTTATGCCAAATTTTGGGTAGTGATGATGATAGAATGAATTTGATGATGCTTGCCTTTTATGAAGGTAATTAAAATATTTATGTCAATACACTATTTAATTGTGGAACCTTCCTAGCTACTTATTTGTATAAGGATTTGAGAAGTTTCAAGGCTTATATGACCCATATTTATGACAAGAAAATTTAGAGGTACCTACTATTGTGTTTCCTCTTACTATTTGCCATGGCAAGAGAATTTTAGATCTACTGTTAAAGTTCAAGTTTCTAGATGAGTATGGGAGAGCTAAAGCCAATACAACTAAGGACTATGCACATGGATAGGAATCACTCACATATTGATGTTAAATAAGTTGGGATTCATTAGGCTTAGGTTATTATATTCAAGCTAATATTATTCCTCAAACCTCTCCAATATGTGTTAAGTAGAAAACTGCAAAATAATTTGGGTAACTAGTTTTTATTCTTAGTGTAGACACCTAATTCTAACTAAAAGATTAAATTAATGATCATTTTCACTTCATCGTGATAATTGAATAATTTCATATTATTTGATTAAAATTATATTATCTATTCCTCTATATTAATTAAATAATTAAGGTTATTTAATTAATTTACTAATTATTCTTTGTTTCGAAGATTAATTAAATAATTTATCATTTAATTAATTCTTCTTAAAATAAGTAAATTATTTAATTTAATTATCAACATGATCTTCTAAAATAAATAAAATCATTTATTTTATTTATTTAATTAATTCAATCTCACACATGTAAATAATAATTAAATTTATTTAATTATTAAATACGCATGCAAATTCTTTATCTAGTTCTTATCTCCAAGATTAAATAATATATTATTTAATTAATTCCCACTTCTTAAATTAAATAATTGCTTTAATTATTTAATTTAATTCTTCAACATTATCTTCTTCTAAAAATAAATAAAATCATTTATTTTATTTATTTAATTAATTCAATCTTGCAAATGTAAATAATAATTAAATTTATTTAATTATTAAATACTCATGTAAATTCTCACTTCCCGAATTAAATAATTGTTTTTAATTATTTGATTTATTTCTCAAATATTAGCTTCTTCTAAAATAAATAAAATCATTTATTTTATTTATTAATAAATTCAATGTTCCACATGTAAATAATAATTAAATTTAATTAGGTTCACCCCGTGGTGTGACGGTAAGTCACAAGGCTATATTGAGAGGGCTTCCCAGGTTCGACTCGCACCAAGGAAGGCTGTTGGAGGACATTTGATGTGCACTATTGGCGGCTGCTGGTAGATGAAGACGAAATGTTCAGACCACACGGGGGCCCGCGACAAGAGTTGGAGAGTTGTACACCAAGCGATGATAGTGCAAGTGGTGCGAGGAGCTGATGCTTAGGGTGGAAAAAGGATGTATACTGACAGGGTGATGACCAGTGACAGGGGTGGAATGATAGAAGGTCAGATGATGCTCGGGGAGAGCAGAAAGCAGAGGATCGCCTGGAGGACAGGATGAAAGATGAAGCGCAAAGAAGGAGGAGAAGAGTCGGAGAAGGGGAGAGGTGGTGTAGTGGGTGAGGAGTGGAGAGATATGGAGCAATGGAAGAAGGAGGAGAAATAGAAGTAAGAGTAGAGAAGGTGCGGTGGAGGAGAAGGTGTGAAGAAGAGAGGAGTAAGAGAGATGCAAAGAAGAGGGGAGAAGGAGATGCAAGGAGGAGGGGAGGAGAAGAAGAGATGGGAGGAAGGAGAAAGGGAAGATGAAGACAGAGGAGGCAAAGGAAGAGATAAGAGAGAAGACGAAGGAGCTGGGGAGAAGAAGAATAGTGGAGGAGATGGAGAAAATAGAAATGGATTGGTATGAACACCGGACAAACATGGGGATGAGGTCCCCCACCAATTGTGGCCTCACTGGTTCAAAGCTCTAGTCAAAAGAATTCACCAATCAAAATAAATAAATAATTAAATTTAATTAATTATTAAATACTCATGCAATCCCACCTCACTTGTTAACTGAGACATACTCTCAGTTCACTAGTCAATTTAATTAGTCAACTCCTCAATCAAATCCATTTCATTCCCACTCACTTCAAGATTAATTAAATACTCATGCAATCCCACCTCACTTGTTAACTGAGACATACTCTTAGTTCACTAGTCAATTTAATTAGTCAACTCCTCAATCAAATCCATTTCACTCCCACTCACTTCGAGTCTTCTAATCAATCAATTTAGTTAACTAACTGTCAGTCTTAGTTAATGCTTCAATAAATCCTCTTAACTAAATCATACATTTAGTTAACTAAAATCATGCAACCAATTAACTAACAATCAATTTCTCTTGTAAATTCTCAACCATTGATCATTTTCAATCTCTTTTTTGATCATGACCATTGATCAATATCATCGAATATCTATAACTATACTCATATTTTGCAGGTGCCTTTGATGCTATTGTGCTAAAATACAAATTTAAGAGCAAAGACTATCAAACCATTTCTCCCAAAGTGAAATAGAGGAGAGTAATGGAGTTGTACTAAGGTGAATTATATTGTGTTTTCATTGATTGCATCTCTTTAATTCAATTTGTCTTATTACTTCATTGTTTTGATCTTGTTTGATTGTAATTCATTAAATAATTGCTTATATTTCATGCTTCTGCAATCATTTCATTTCGAGGTCATACATTTTGGCACGCCCAATGGGACCCCACGTCTCTAATCTAATATTTTCTTTAATTTAAACCTTGTTGTTTGCAAGTTTCTGGTGTTTTCTATCTTGTAGGTAGCAGGTACTTTTTAGAGATTTTGAGAATCGCCCTTTTGAGGAGAAACAAATGTTGGTTGCATCCGAAAGGGCTGAGGGATGAATTTTCTTATATAATACCTCCTATTTTGGTCCAAGATAGCATTTTAAGCTAAAAAAAATGCATTTTTCAAGCACTTTATTTGTTAATATGTACATTTGTACAAATTTCTACTTTTGAATTGTATTTTTATTGCTGCACATTTTTAAAATTTGTTAGTAATGAATTTGGTTTTATTTTATGATTAAAGAATTAATTCACAGAGATTTAATCACTTTGTGAGGCTGCTTACTCCTCTTTGCAATTTTTGAAAATACCAACTTGCAATAAAACATGCATAACTTTCAAACCACTAATCAGATTGTCAAGTTTTTGCAGGCGTTAGAAATTTGGTTCTAATGTGCATGTTGTGAATCAAGTCATTTCTTCAAATTAGAAAACCAAAAATTAGGATTATCTTTGATTTTCATTTATTTCTATATTTTTCGGATTGCCTAACTTCTAACATGTGTTTGTTTCTTGATCTTTTGGGCTAACATTTGCGCAGCTTGTGGCATTGGGAGAAATCTAAATTTTGATTTTGATGTTTTTAAAATGAACAAATTTCACACTTCAAATTAGTGCTCCTAAAATTTACCAAAACTTGAACATTTTGTTTCAGTGCACTAAAATTTACCACAATGTGAACATTTCAATTTGGAGCATTAAAATTTATTTCACATTTCATTTGGTGCATTAAAAAGAACCCACAACTTGAACATTTCATTTTGGTGCATTAAAATTTACCACAATTTGAATATTTCATTTTGGTACACTAAAAAGAACCTACAACTATCATCTTTCAATTTTGGTTTTAAAAATGAAAAAGACAAATTGCATTTTCAATTCCGGATAAAATTGAACTCACATTTACATTTGGGTATCTTAAAATTAACATGTTTTTCATTTTTGGTAGGCTAGAGTGTGCGTACGGGCTCTCCCCTTGTGGTTCATGCAATATTGGGTGACGAGAAATACCTCCAGTTTGTACCTTTTCTTTGTGTTCACCAAAGGAGTTGTCTACATATCCTCTCCCCTTGTGCCTCGTACAATCATGGGTGATGATAAATAGCAACATTAATCCTTCCCTTTTTATTTTCAGTAGGAGGTCTACCTAGGGATTTCATCACCCTAGGGTTCGACCTCAAGCATGTTTTTTTTAGCGGGCTCTATAAAGGGGCAAGAGAAAAAGCTATAGCTCAATTTCCAATCATGACATGTCAAGTGTTCCTTTGTGGTATTGGGTGATTCAAAAAATAATGAGATGAGATTTCAAACTTGTGTTTGTACATGCATTGGTGTTTACAGAGTACCTCCACTACGAACCTTGTTTTTAGTAACCTAGGAACCTTTTGGCCATTAATTTGTAGTGGTGCAAGGTACAAGTATAAATGCTTGAAGCTACTCACCATGTTCTCCCTTAAGTCGAGATAAAATATTTTTGGGTTGCTAGCAATAGCTTCTTAGAGATAGAAATAAGGTGTGCCCATTCCATTGAGCTTGTGTCACCGGGGCATCTATCTATCCACTCTCATATAGAAAGGTAATGAACAATTACTTTAATTCTTTAACTATTTGATCTTTCGAGGTACTTATCACTTTACTATGAGGTGGGCCTACTACAAATTAGCATTCCTTATTTGATAAATCAAGGTTGTGCATCCATGGTGTGTATTCTTTGTTAAAACTACCCATGGCATCAATCAACATGATCTTGTTGAGGAAGACACGCAAAATCTATCAACAAATCCTGAGAGTCAATCCTATGTGCTATTGTTCATTGTTTTATTTACTTTCTAGATCTAAAAAGAAAAACAAACCTACAGACATAATCAATCCTCTTTGAAAAACAACAAAACAAATCATCTCACGTCATACTTTCAACTTGGGTCTTTTTAGAAACAAATTTTCGTTAGTGTTGAATCAACGAAAGCAAACCTCATCCATTATCAAACCTGAACTAGATAATTGTCTTTTAGATCTCTTATTAATATCCCCTAGTTTAGTCATTTGCTTGAAACACATCTCAAGTAAGTTGTTAAATTAGTATCAAAATTTGTGAACAAGTTTTCTTAGTGGTCATCAGTCTACCCCTAAGTTTATAAGTTCCCTATCATATTCCTTCACTTGGACTCATTAGTCTAGTACAAGCAAGGTTTATCAATCAAAATCAAATAAAAACTGAGGGGTGATCCCACAATACTTTATCTCACTTTTTGCACAAGATGGACATTTATATTGATATTTTTAACTGAATCTTCATCTTCTAAGACTTGTAGCAACTAAACCGTTAAGAATTTGAAGATGATGCAAACTAGTGATTTGTGGAAATTTCTGTGTAGATTCTATATATATATATTTGAAATAAATCTTGAATCTTTCAACCTCTCCTTTAATAACTAGTTTTAAATAGAAAACAACATTTTTAGAAAGTAACGTTTGTGTCGTCCAACATAACTTTTTTTCTATAAAGGATAGAATTCTATTTTTTGAAATATAGATTCTCAACATCAATACAGAGGGAAATTGTATTTTTTTATAATTTTTGGTTACATATTTTTTTTAATTAATTTTTGAAGTCATTGTAACTATAATTTGGACATATGTGTGTGTCATCCAACATAACTTGTGTATATATCGAAATCCTTTTTTTTGGTGAAACAAGAACATCAATATAGAGGGAAAGGATATTTTTTAATTTTTTGTACAATGTTTTACTATTTTTCAACCTTTGCAAAACGAAGAGCTTGATGTTCAGAGAAAAAATTATGTTTAGTAAAAGTTAAAAATTAAATGTGACAAAATGAAAACATATCAAAACAATACTTGTTGGAAAACTCGTTTTGAGGGCTACGATCTTAGAAAATATCTTGTCAAGTTAAGCTCATTTGAAGGTCAAACTTGGAGGTTGAAACTAAAATTTCTAAGGAGATTTTGATGCAGATGCAAAAGTTTTCATTTTTGACAGCTTTGATCAAAGGTATCCAAGGACCTTTGAGCGAAGGCCATTGAGTAAATGCTTTTTTATTTGGCCCTTGACCTTCAATAAAAGGTGGACCTTCTATTGAAGGTACAAAATGACATACCTTCGATCGAAGGTGTGTTTTTAAAACTTGCATTCACACCCAAAAATTTCCTCTTCCCATAAGTGAGACAGTTCTATGATTTCACCCCAAGATCTAGATAACCATTGTCTCTTTTAGGTTTTATATCCCACATCCATTTATCAAGCATCCATGTCAAAATTTTGGTTCAAAATCTACTTAGTCTGTCTTTTTCCAAATCTAACTTGAACCAAAACATCCATCAAAACGACATGACTTCACAACACTACCTCCATCATAACTACAACATGATTCAATCCAATCAAACCATTCCATCACAACACATGTCCTACACTATCATAAACCCCCAAAAAAAATTCACCACATCTAACCCATACACTCACTCCAACATATCCCCTCATACCTACCTCCCACCTAACTACATACATCCACAATAGAACACCCAAAACCCTCCATATGATAATCACAATCCATCATACCTCCAAGCTCAGTGATTGTCCCATCCCGTATCCACTTACAATGCAATCAATGCACTGCTCACAATAGGGTGATCCCACAATACTGGTTTACAATTTTTGGCCAAACTGGACATTGAAATATTTTTTTTAACTAAATCTTCACTTTCAAGCACCTATAGCGGCTAAATCGTGAGGAATTTGAAGATGATGCAAACTAGTGATTTATGACATTTTTTTTTTTAGAGATTCTAAATATATATTTTTCAAAAATTTTGGAATCGATTGCACTTTTTCCATCTCCTTCAAAACTAGTTTTTTCAAGAAACAACATTTTTAAGGAGTGATGCTCACCGTGATAACACATAAATTTTTTCCATGAAGGATAAAATTATAATTCTTTCAAATTTAGATTTGTAACTTTGATATCTAGCTTCCAATTGGTTAGATAGTGTTTTATTGAATATTTTTCTTTAATCAAGTTTCAAAGTCAAACCAATTACAATTTAGACATAGACAGATAACGATAACTTTTTTTGTATGTATCGAAATTCAAATTTTTTTGTTGTTGGATCAAGGACTTCGATATCTGGTGCACTCATATTTTTCTTTTTTTTTTTGATAATTTGCTATTTTTCCACATGTGCAGAACAAAGAGCTTTATTTTCAGTGAAAAACCTATTTAATAAAACTAAAAAACCAAATACATAATAAAACTAAAAAATATTAAAATTATATTTGTTGGATAGCTCATTCTGAGGACTACCATCATCCAGTTAGGTATGTGAAGTCTCCTCCATTTTCATCCTCAACCCGAGCTTCGAAGGGCAAAATTTTGATGTTTTTATGTGCCAGAGAGTGGGAAGGTGGGAAAAGGGGGGTTCGGGCGAACTAGGGGGGTTCGCTCAAATCAAGGTTCATTCGAACCCCCTTTCAAAAAGGGTTTCCTTTGGTTTTTTTGGTGGGAATGGTGGGAAGTTCATTGAATGGGTTCACTCGAACCTTGGTTCATTCGAACCCCAAAAATGATTTTTTTTGGAATGGGGTCATTTTTTTCAACTTTTCCTTCCTCACTCCAATAGTAAACCACTTTTGTGGGTTCACCCAATAGATATCAAAAATCTAGCTTGTAAACTCAAAATTTACAACAACAAATGGCAGATTTCCATAGGGCGTCACAGAAAAAGAGCTATACAATGGAGAACATATGTACCTATATTTTCGATAGAACAATTCCCATCCCAACTTCTTAACATGCTCAACTCACATTAAGCTTATAAATGCCACCCAACATTCAAATATTAGCAAATATATAGGATACCACACAACAATCAACTTTTAGACTCACCAATAACCCACAATGAAAGTTCACTCCTTTAGGAGAACCCATCAAGTATGTGCTTCGCAAAATACTTCAAGCAAATATGGTCACTCTTTCAAAAATTAATCAATATGAACCACAAGTCAAACCCACATAGTGGAAGGATATTAATTTTTGTGATTACCACAAAGTAAAAGGTCACAAAGCTCCCAACTATTTTAATTGAAACACCTTATTCAAGATTTTATAGACCAAGGTGACATCACTATTAAGGATCATCTTGAAAATCCATCGAATAATAATCACATTGGCAATATTTGTAGCTCACATGATGAGAAATTAGACATGTATCAAGATAATTTTCCCGAGCAAGATCAAAACCATCACCTATGTCTAGCAATGGCCATAACATATCTACCTCATTTGACTTCATAATAGGTCATCTTGAAGAAGCATTCCCACAAGAACTCTTCATCTCTCCTTCTATTCCTTCATTATTGCAACCTTTGCAACATCAACCCATATCATCCCCATCAACTGAATCATTCACTAATAAGACCTTCCAGGATTTCCCCCAAGGGTTATCCACAATAGGTAATCCATTGTTTGATACAAATCTAATCTATGATCATGAAATTTTAGACCAAATACCATTATGCATCCTATCACCCATCATGCCTACTCTAGATATTCCTATTTAAAATGCATTACCACGATCCCAACATATTGGGACTACCCAAGAGTCATTTATTCCTACCATATTATCAAGACTCAATCTATTTCAAGAACACTATCCAAAGCATCAAGTAGAAGTCCCTGAAACTAATCAAGATCAAGTTATTCAAATATGGCCATTCCATCCTATCCTTAATCAAGCTTCCATTATCCATTTCCATAATTCCAAAATCAAAGATGATCCCATCCATATGCCAACAACCTCCACTTCCACACATTAGATAATTTCTTCCACTCGACACATAGATGATCTCTCCCTTGTTCATCTAAAACAAGAATATTTTTCTTTAGACATATTGGAAAAGAATGAAGTTATAGCTAAATTCATAGAACTCCATGAAGGTATCACACAAAATTTCAAAGAAACAAGCATAAAGATGGAGAAAGCACCAATATCTTATCAACTTTAATCGCTCACTTTTTTCAAAGCTAGCTTTCTTACTGATGAGAAGATGACAACCATTGATGATTCCCAATAATACAAAGAAGAGTTAGCATCTTGTTATCAAAACAAAAAATATCCCATTGCAAACAAGATTTATCAAAGAATGCAGTATAAAGGAAAAGGATTAGGTCTACATGAATAAAGTATTTTGGAACTAGTACAATTTTTTTATAATCTTAAATATCAAGGACTTGGTTATTCATTAATCAAGAAATATAACCATGTTAGTGATACCTCCATGACGCTTGGGGCAACTTTATCTAATGCAAACATCAACATGGGAGTCACAAAGAGTTCTTATAATGAAATTGTTGCTAGACCTCCACCCATCCACATCATAGACCATCATTCCATAATTTTTCCATCCACTAAAAGGGACCAACAAAAGAAAATAATTTTTACAAAGAAAAATATCAAAGTCAAGCTTTTCAAGCTAATAAATACAAAAATCAAAGTGGACATATACAGTCAAAATGGATATCGAAGAAAATTGGATTGTGTAAAACATCCAATAAACATCCAAATCCAAATCTAATAGTCAACAAAATTATTGGGCCACATCAAAAAATGCCTTCAGACTATCAAAAGTGTCCACCTCCTTCAAAGCAAACTTCAATACCAACACACAATGTGTATGAAAAAGTTGGTCCAAAACATGCTCAAAATCTCGCATCCACCCTCCATCATCCACCATCTCAAGTTTGGAGAATAAAAAATCCTACATCCAAAATACCCAATGGTTCATCCACATCTTATATCCCCCACCAAAATCCGTCATCCAACTTAAAATCCAAGATATCCAAATCCCACATTAACCGTGTCCTAGCGGCAACTCTTTATCATAAGGACTTTAATGGCACTCTATTGCGATGTGTGCATTTAGATAAGGCCAACTCTGGTATTGTAGACACTCAAATTATCATTTTCTTCTATTAATGAAATAAAGAAATTTATTAGATTAATTCACTAATGTTCATCATGTTTAATTAAATAAATCAATTTATTTAATTAAAACCCTAAAGTCCTCTCATTTGATTTAATAAATCAAATGTCATAAACCCCCTAATCCCTTCAAATTGATTAATTTTGAATTAATCACTTTCTAATCATCATTATCCATTTCTCTAGCTTTTGAATTAACCTTGGTCAAACTAAACCCATGGTCAACTAACCAGGTTACACATGAAATTCATTTCTTTTAATTATCTAATTACCTTATTTATCCTCACAATGGGATATTCCTAGGAATATTCCTCCCAACTACCCCCTCATTCAAATTTCCCTCCAAAAGCCTCTTACACACCCATAAATACCTCTTACAAAGGTATTTACTCCCTCTTCCATGCCATCTTGTCTCTTACAAGGGCATTAATCTCTATTACATCCTCACCCACATTCTCTTATGCTCTCAATCATATGCATTCAATCCTCTTACATCCTCTTAACTATGCACATTCCCCAAAATGTGCTCCACCTCCATCCATTAGCCTTGTGACAAGTGTCACATTCCTATTGGCTCTCCTTTTAATCCCACATTCACCAATTTCACTCATTATTCAACCCTTCACTCCTATAAGTAGAAGCCTCTTTTACTTGAAATGGATCCAATTCTTTATGCAAAGTCATTATCCTCCAATTGCTATCATTATCTTTGAGGGAAATTGGAATTCATCACATACATTCTTAATCCACAGTCTCAAGCAAGTTTACTATAGGCATTCATCACTCATTTTCATCTTGGAAGCTTATTAAAGGGGGTGGAAAGGGAATTCTTTCCACATTAAAGGAGCGCTACTCCCACTATGGGATAGGGTCTGAATATGCTTTTATATGCTTTCATTAGCTTCTTTGGTTTCTTATTATCTTGTTTACATATTTAGCATGTTCAAGTATCTCATAGGAATGCTTTATTTGGTTTGTTTAAAATGATTAATATGTTAATATTTGTCAATATTTGAGCAAATGCAAGTTTAGCATTCACGGGTATCAAAGAGGATCACAATAACATTCATGGGCTTTATACAAGTGCTACTATTTTGGTGAATCAACTCCTCAAGGAAAGACATTATTGGAACACTATGACAACATCTACATCGAGACCACCAGGTGGTCCAACATAATCAACAATCATTCAAAAAATAAAAAAAATAATCAAGCATCTATGTGTACCATTCTAGTTGGGAGTAGCTTATCTTATACATAATAAATCCAACATCCTATTCATTACATCCATAATAAATATATGATCCATCCATTCCACTTGTATCCATCGTCCCTATTCATCTTGATCTTCATAAAGACTAGGGGCATATACTTCAAAAAAGATGCTTTTGGAAAATATTGACATGGTCATTTTTCTTCGACCATATACTATCCCATGTCATATCCTCACATAGAAATATCCAAACAATTATCTAGGGTCAAACATGATATCCTATTATGAGATAGTCTTTGGAACTAAAATCCCTTATCCTATCTCACTAGTTTAGGCATCCACTCATAGTGTCCCATACATTGCTAGACACTAGGGACATGTAATTACATCTTGCTTCACAATAAACCTTGATCTATGTCTTCTAGCTCATTTTGTAATCTAGGCACCATCAATATCAATCCTTGAACAATCCCTATCAATATCATCAAGCACCTACACTCCAGTGGGTTATCAAACTATCTAAAAGACTTTGTTCCTAGCCTAGCTACAAATCTTGATCTATCTTATCCAATCAATCATTATCAGGATGTATCCTTCCATATTCTTGTGTTGTTCCTATCTTGACAACATTATTATTGAATTATTGTGTATCCTCAACAATGTTATCACCATCGACAATCACCTAATCAGATCAACCAACTTTAGCTTGGCTAGCGAAAAGATCTCAAAAGGTCTTTGATACCCACACATCGATCTCTTCCTCATTGAGAAAAACCAAAAACATTCAAATATTGCAAAAAAAATCTAAAAAAATTCAAATACTTTAGAAAATCCACATAAACATTCAAAAAATTGCAAAATCCAAAAAAATCTAATATTTCAGAAAATCCAAAAACATCGAAAATTTTCAAAAATTCAAAAACATAGCATCATTGACCATATCCATGATAAATTTCCATTTTCTCGACATAATATTTAAGCAAACACAATCTACGCAACAACTCGACAAATTGAGCCTTCATGAAACAAATCAGGGATAGAAGACTCTAGCTAAACTATTTACAAAACTACTGATCAATTGCCAAATCCACTTTTTAACAATCTTATCAAACCAATCATGTTCTACGGAGACACATTTACTACAATAGACATTTATCACTAATGAGCAACTCTTTTTTGGCAAGAAATCTGATAGTTGTTGATCTATTTTATCTTTGAATCTTTTATTACTTGATTTATCTTATTGTTCTATTCCAATGTTCCTTGAGGATGTCTCAAAATGATTTGGAGGAGAAAGAATGGGGCAAAGTCATTTCTTTAATATTCCATGTTTGTGGATTTTTGTAAGTAATGCTATGATAGGTATGTTTCCTTGTGTGTAGTGGACTAGATTCAAGCATTAACAAATTATCCTATGTATATAAGGTCATCTATTACCTTTATGCATTTGGGTTATCATGTTATGAAGCTATATTCCCTTACATATTCCAACAAGCTTCTATCATGTCTAGTACATTTAAGAACAATCCTTATTTGTTGTGTCTTAGTCCTGACAACGTATATTGAAGTCACCAAGGTTTATCTCAACTTGGTGTATATATATCCACTTGTCTCTTATCAATATCTTTAGGAAAATAGAAACAAAGGTCGCCATAGAAATTCATGCCTTGGTGTGCATACATCCGCTTGTCACATAATAAAACACTTTATGATGATAAAAAAGCACAAATTAGAAAGCACCTACTATATCAATCCATTTCTCTCCATTTACATCACTCATTGATCAACATTCACGATCTTATCACTATCTTTCTTCTATACTAATCTTTCTTCTATTTCCAAATGTTTCATATTCTTCTCTTTCCACTTTCTTCACATCTATCACATCTTTCTTATACTTTTCGAGAGTTTAACTTAACAATTTTGTTCTTCTGTCAAACTCTCGAGGGGGCATCCTACATTCATTTCTTCATTTCATTGGGCCAAACTGGGGCATGTTTTCACTTTCTTTGAAACAACGCTATAAAAATGCATCGTCTCAAAGAGGGGAAAAATGTAGACACCTAATTCTCAACATTATCTTCTTCTAAAATAACTAAAACTAGCGATTGCACTTTAGGTGTGCAATTGGGTACGCCGAAGATGTGGTGAAATAGATAACAATGGACATAATAAGAGTAGGGTAAAATGAATTATTTTGATAAAAATGATTGTTTACCTTAATTGATTTTGTGTACACATATTGGTTGTAACATAAGAATTAGTTTGTAACTTATTAAAACAGAACATTTGAAAAATGAAATAGAATTGATTTTACAGGAAGGATCAATTGTAGTCATCATTACATTGAAATTTGAACCATACACATGTTGTCCATTGGTAAGTTTATGTATTTTATAGTATAAAATGCATAATGATGAAAGTTGTAACATTTATAGTTTTCAAACACTTTGTAAATAATACACATCTTACCTATTTTGTAATAAACACAATTGTTGTATTTATATGGTTGATTTATTTACATAATGGAAATGAGAAAACAAATTCTGGATAGGTTGGTGGCTAAGCAACTTTAACTTCAAAAGTCTTTGGTTTGTTAGGCTGAGGAGGTGGAAGCTTTGGAATGGTAACACTCAACACTCCATCTTGGCAGCTGGCAGAAGTGGCCTCTATATTGCAGTTGTCAAGCAAGGTAAATTTACGTATAAATTTGCCGACCATGAGCTCCATACAGATGAATTTTGCATTGTCCTCCTTTTCCCTTGTTCATTCTCCGCTTATTGTCATTACTTTGTCATCCTCTAGTTGAACCTTGTTGTTGTCAAACACAAAGCATAAGATTTGTTAATGTAATAGGTGGCAAGTGATTTGAATTTGTTTTATTCCCGAATTGTAGAGAAAATGAGGGTTTGAGAGCTTTAGAAGGGAAATACCTTGATGTCATTGTTTTTAAGGCCTGGCATGTCTATTATGAAGACATAAGAGTTGGGAAACTCTTTGATATCAGCAGGTGTGGAAGTCATGACCTTGCTTTCCATATTTATTTGTTTGTTTAGTGGGGACTCCTTGAAGCTGGTGAGCAATGCTGAACAAGGGAACTATCTCTTTTCACGGTTCTGCATATTTAAATTTCATAAGCATTTTGTTGAATTTTTTTGAATTGATAAATTAACTATAAATGCAAAGGAAGGTATATTACATTTATGATGTCAAATTTAGAACAACTAAAGTAAAAGAGTAATATAATTTAGAACAACTAAAGTCTATCAAATTTGGTATTGAAGTAAATTAGAAAACGATGTACCTGTAGTTGGAGAAAATGCACTTCACCTATTTATGGAGTTTGAGATTGACATTAATGCCAATCGACCCTCTTCTTTTTTCCTACCTGCAACATATGGGCTTTGTTGCATGCGTGCATATCGTTGGAACGTAAATGCTCGGTGAATGCGAAGACTTTGTAGATTAGGCACTCGTGAGATATCAGTGAATGTAAGGCCTTGTCTATCAATGTTCCCAATGTCGATTGTGGCCCTTGGAAGTGTTAATCCTTGTGACTTGTGTATTGTTAATGCCCAAGCCATTTTAAGTGGAATTTGGCGGCGAAGTCCACGACTGAGTGGGGTTATGGGGACATTGTGTGGATTGTTATGGTCCCATGGTGGGCCAATGTAATGTTTGAAGTGAACAACAACAAACAAGGGTAGTTGGGGTGGTTTTTCACCTTCATTGTATACAATTTATTTTACTTGGCCAAGTGCACCATTCACGAGCCCTGCTTGAACCCAAATATTAGAACATAACATGACCTCTTGGCCAATTGACAACAAAATATGAGCTTGGAGTTGCTCTTCATCTGGATTTGTGCTTGTTGATCCCTTGAGTTGCTCTGCAGTGGAAAGGGCAACAGGTGTAGCCAAAGACAACAACATGCATTTATTGTGTAGTAAAACCATTTCATTTGTTGCAAAAAGGTGTATTGTAGAGAAAAAAAGAGAGTTTTCTACAGTGTTGAGCGATGATCTCGAGCGAGACATTAGAAGTTCCCAGTCTTCTTCTGTAGGCTCTGCATTGCGTAGATTTGAGAGAAGTGCACGGAAAGAAATTTGGGAAGGTGAATCACCCATTTGTCGAAATAATTTGGTTAGAGTTACCACTGTCGTGAAGCTGCGCCATAGTGTTCCACCATATGAAGAAGAAGCATACATGGGGATATCTTTAACTGGTGGTAGTTGTCCCAAGTCACCAAAGAGAATAATTGAGCGCCCTCCAAAGGGAAGATGGTTGTGGGATGGGAATGCTTGCCTTAGGCACATGTCAATATGCTCAAGCAACTTTGGCCCTACAAAGCTCATTTCATCTACTAAAATGTACCTAATAAAGTGCATGCTTTCTTGGAAGGCTGCAAGTGTTTGGCCATGTAGGGGGGCCATTTCTTTTATTGGAATGTGTAGGGCAGAATGAATTGTTGATGCTTGAATGTTGAATGCAGCAACATCTGTAGGGGCAAGAAGTAGTAACGGCGACTCGTGAGCTGGAGCAGAGTTGCTGAGGGCAGTCCTTATCTTTTTTATGAGCTGCGATTTGCCAGTTCCCGCTGTTCCTTGAACAATGAGCTTTAGTGGTGGTTGTAATGGAATTGACGTTAGATGAGACCAAATTATATCAAATGCTTCTTACTGTTGAGTAGAGAAAGTAGTAATGTTGTCTTCATGGAGATCACGATGCCTTTCAAACCTTGGTCGATTGTAGTCTATGAA
Source organism: Sequoia sempervirens (assembly GCA_007258455.2). NCBI lineage: Eukaryota > Viridiplantae > Streptophyta > Pinopsida > Cupressales > Cupressaceae > Sequoia > Sequoia sempervirens. The sequence goes on along the minus strand of VDFB02358522.1, from coordinate 61,327 downwards.
AGCAATTGCAAGATGCAATTGTTGTTGGGTGAAGTTGGTATTTTGCCAGTTGTGGTGCATGTCAATGTCACGCCGGCCAAGCATGTCGAGTGCATCAATTTGTATAGGAAGGTTTGGGTGCAAAATTGAGAGAACTTGCCATTCTTCATGGTTTTGATCTTGCAAGACATGCTCAATGCTCGAGTTACTGCTAGCATCTGATTCTGCAGCTGTATTTGGATTTTTGCGGTGGACGTGCCATGGCTTGTATTTTGAAGAGAAACTTTCCCATTGCGATATAATTTGATGTTCAGAGGACCCAAAGTCAATGTCAATGTTTCAAAATGGGTGGTATAGAATTAGTTCACTCCAACAAAATTCATAAAAGCTTTTTTCGACTCTTGAAGGGATGCTCGTGAACCTAGGTGAGACGCGAACAATTGCTTGTTGGGACCGCTGTTTCCATTGTTCATTTTTTTGAGATGCTTTAAAGGTCCACTTTTCGGTAAGTTCAATGAGAGGCATTTCCTCTAATTGAATGGGGTGAGCCATGTAGGTATCAATGTATGTAGGTGAAGTGGTAATTGATGTGGATGAGATTGAGATATGCTGAAATTTGTGTTGGTTAACATTTAAAGACACAAATGTCCTGCTGGATATGGATAGGGGTAATTTTAGTAAGAGGTGGCAAGTTTCTTGGGCACTAATATCACGATCAACAAGCCTGTCGGTAAGCATTTTTTGAAAGGCTATTGGGGCATGCATTTCTGATTCAAAAGTGGTTGAGATGCGAGATAACATTGCATGATATGTTTCAGATTTTTGTTTAGCTTTTGCTGCATATTTTGCAATATATTTTAGGACAGCATCAATTGATAGTACAAGTTGGCAATCTACATTGGCCCTCCAAATAGAGAGTATAGATGGGTTGTGTAGGTTCAATCGATCATCATTACGAGTAGGTGTGTGCTTAGGGTGGGTGGTCTCCTCATTTGAAAGACTTGACTTTTCTTGCATTGACCATGGTGCTTTATAGCGACACAAAGTGGTTGGACCTTTTTTCCTAAGGCATGTTAGCAAAGTACACTTTGTGTGTCACTCGACACGATTGACCAATTCACAATAATCACTTGAAGGGTCACATGACAAGATGGTTGATGTATCCAACAAACAAGGATTATCTAGAAGAGAGCAGTGAAATGTTTGGTTTCTCAAATGGAGGGGACGTGGGTTCCAGGCAGACACATATTTATCTATGAAGTCAAGTGCACTTTGTATAGATTGAAGGTTATTCCATTGTAATCTACTAATATCAGGTGCTTGGTGGAGCCATAGAAAACCATGGATGTGTGCAGATCCTCTGTGTTGCCATTCATATCTACAAAAAAATTATATTTTGCAAAGTTAAAAGATAAGAGTGTATTGTTAAAAAGAGAGATACTTTATAGTAAATAATCATCAATGTATTGTATCATAAGAGAAAATAAATTTAATACCTATACCAATATTCAGTTGCGCCAAGAAGATTTTCCAAGACCTCTTCTCGAAATGCAGTAAACCTGTGGTGCATGTATAATGCGGTAAGGTGTGGATTTTTAACAATGTTTTGGATCCTCCATGTAGAAGCCATAGAAGGATTTATAGGAGGCTTGGTAGGCATGATGGCATGCAAGTCTGGCCATTTTGTATCTATTGCACTGAGGGTGAAGAATAGTGAGGGGCAACCAATTTGAATGACCATGTCGGAGAGCTCCCCTCGACGCTGGGTCCAAAATGGACGAGTTCCACGAATGGACGAACTAAATCACATGAGCTGATCTACAAGTTTGTCATCTGGAATGTCTTGCAATCTTTGGTGAAGGTCGGAGACTGTTGAGGGTAGGTAACCTTCAAGTTTTTTGTGAACAAATACAGAGGATGTTGCTTGGCTACGATGTCGCATAATAATATTTAGTATGAAGTACCTAAATCGGGGGTGTTGGCCAAATCGATTATCATGGTACCTTAAAAGGTGGAGAGCATATTCATGCAATTTAACTTCTTTCATACGTTGTTGTTTGAATGTAGCTTTTCCTTTTGGAAATAATGTGGGGAATGACATAGCAAATAGTCCTTCATTGGTGTACTCATTGATAGGAGATGGAGAAATTGGTGGCCATGCAATGATTGGTGTTGGTCGTCCTGCACCTAGTTGTAACAAAGAGCGCACTTCTTCGATCTCTATACGTGCAAGCGGGAGGCTTGACACAAAGGATGTTGTTGGGAACATACGAACGTCGCCAGGATCATATTCTGCATCATTTGTTTCCTTGATGCCTAAATTTGTGGTTGTGGGATTTGAAGTTGTTGCATAAATAAGGTTTGAGATGTTAGTAGAAGAGTCTGGCAAAGTGGATAATGCAAGCTCATCTATTTGGACATCCTTGTAGTATGGGTCATTGGAAATCTTATATAAAAGTGCTTCATGGACACGTCCTCTACTGACATGGAAGTTGTATTGTTGTTGGCCAATTTGTTCCCTGTTAACTATTAGTATATCAAGATCACCAATATGCCTGGGCAAGTAGGATGCAATTGCAGATATATCTTGTGGAAAGCAGATAGTGTGTCCAGTATATTTTAGCTGGCCACCCCTTGCATAAGTCACTTGAAGTATTGGGCTTACCCTTGCTATTAACATCTCCTCAACTTGTGATAGAACTTTTAAGCATAGAGGTTGCTCACCAGGGTCCATGTTGTTCCATTTTGAGAAACGTTGCTCTTTCTTTTCAGATGTGCATCTATAACAAGTAGTCAACCCATTTGACTGCCTAGTTTTGATTCCTGGATATCTCTCCATGCAAGCCATACAAGTTGAAATTCTTGATAAGGTATCTAACTTCGATCGAAATTTATTTCTAGCAGAGAAAAACTCCTTTGGAAAAATTGGCGAAGGGTGCATATTGATATTTGGGTCGGGCTGAACTATGTTGTGCATTTGAGGTACAATTCCTTGTAGTTGGGACGTGTTAACTGGTTCAGAGACTGTAGATGTTGATGCTGAAGTATGAAGAATTTGATTCTCTTGACGTCTTATTTTGTTAATTTCATCTTTATTTGCATGGTATCGTTTGCAGTTTAACTTATTTTTACGCGAACGCTTATCTTGCACTCTTGCATTATTTGCCTCCATAGTAAGAAATGTTGAGGAAAAAAGCAATGAATTAGTATGTATATATCATAATTTTCTTTGAGATTTAATGGTGCAAAAAAAAAATTGAAATAGAACATAAAACACAAACATATAAAGATGTAGATAGGAAATGCAAATAAAGTTGTACATATTATATGGATAGTGTTCATTTTAAAACATGTAGAAAGATGAATTTAAGACATTGGCCACTTAGAGTGGTGACACTTAATGGAAAGGTTATGGATAACAACACGATCATAATGATATAAAAAAATGTGGAGGAAAATGTATGATTATATTTCCATATGTGTGTATCCATTTTTTTTTATAACACAACAAAAAAGTGTTTGCAAGTAATTTTAATGTTTACATATTTGGCCATGCCTAGTTTGAAATCGGCTTAATGGCAGTAATAACAATGCTTTGTGTTTCTTGTCCACCAAATGGAATCAACTTGATGGTCAACTCAAAGAAAAATTCACTGCCAACAATATGATCCAAAATGTGTTTAACAGCATCAGTTTCAACAATCAGTAGTTGAAAATCTTCTGCGGCGACACCCATTAAGGAATTTGCTGGACCTTCGAATGCAGTAAATTTGAGAAGTTCACCACTTGCATCTTTCAAGTCCATTTTTAGCATGTAGCTAAAGTCACATTGAAGGAGATCTATAGAGCATTTTGGGCAATGAAAAGTAGTAGGGGAAGTTTGCAAAACCTTTTTCTTACACTTTTTATTGTTCACTAATAGAGGGCATGAAAGGTAATAGAAGTTGTCAAGGTGCAAATTTGAAATGGAGGCTTTTATGCAAACATTTTGCTTTTCAAGCATGCTATTATTTGCAATAGATGATATTTTGATTGGATTTGCAAACTTTATGGAAGAAAGGTGTTTATTTGACAAGGAACTGAAGGGCTTGACCTTTTCTTTATTGGTATACCATGCTAGTAAGTTGGAGGCTTCTGCTAAAATGGGGTTGAGTAGAACTTTGGTTGGGAAAATAGTATCAAGACCTCTTCCACACCATGAGGTGATACGAATTGATTTAATCAAAATAACATGAGGGGTTGGCTGTGTAGGCATATCAGATATTTGTATCCCATCTATATAGCAATGATGGCCCCAAAGTGTAACATCTATGGTACAATCTGAGTTGTCTACGATTGTAGCAGTGCACTTGATTATCTCTGTACCATCTCGTTTACGAATGGTTGATATGGGGGAGATAGCTAGGAGTATTCCTATTACATCAGCGAGGGAATTAATAGGCAATGAAGACAATGAATTGATTCTTTTAATGTGGAATGTATGTGTTGGTATTATGGTGTTCAAGGTTGCAGAAGGAGTTACTGTGGATGAGCTAAGGAGAATTATTTCGTACGGATTTGTGGAGCTAGAATACTTTGTGTTAGTAACTTTTATGCGGCTGTTGGAGATAACATAAAGACTATCAGATTGAATAGTATGATAGAATTCTTCAACTTCTTCATTGAAGCAAGAAATATGAATTTCAGAGTTTTGCATATCAATGAAATCGAATCCAAAAACTTTTCCATCGCGTCCACCATTTTTATATTCATGGATTGAAGATTTCATCAAGGCTCGACCTTCAATGGACCAATGCCTATGGTTGGGGGTTAACATTTTTATTAGAATTGGGTTGAAAGGGGATATACTTTGTTGAGTCTGAGGGTTTCCATCGTCTTCAATTGAATCAATTTTAGACTGAGAGGATCCCATTGGGTTTGGAGAGCTACTTGATGGGATGGAGTTTCATGACTGAAGGAGAGGAGTTGGAGTTCCAACAATAGGTGCATTGTTTGAAATTAATTCAAAGTTTTCAATTATGATAGCCCTGCAATTTGAAAAGGTGGTACATTTAACAAGAGTGTGTACGGGAAAAATAAAAAGGAAAAAAAATATTTTGGGAAAGAGTGGACATACGTGAATTTAGTGAACATCTTTGTGGTATATTGTTTGAGCAGGACAATAGAACCTTTGACTAAAGCCTCCTCCAAGACAAGATCATTGAAGTGATCAGGAAGTAAAGCATGGTGTGTGTGTGATCCATCAGAAAGTTCAACACGATATTTAACAAGTGTAGAATGAGCCTGCTGAATGGAGTCAATAGATGCAATTTGCAAAACAGGGCTCAAATCAGATATGCCTGCAAGAATATCTGTAATGGCATTTGTAGTTAAAGTCGCCATTGTCTAGTTTGGATTTTATGTACTAAATGTGCCTGCGAGCATGTGGAAGTAGGAAAATTAGGCTTTCGAAATATTTGATGTTGTCAAAAATAATTGTTTAGGAGCAAATGAAAATATGCTAATATGGTAATTGTTTGAATGTAAGTTTACCCTATAAGTGGTATTCTTTAAAAGTAAGAGGATGCTAATTTGTGTGACAATGGTCATAGTAAAAGACAATTGATCATATGAGAACAATAATATTGAAGAAGATAATAGGAAAAGGAAACACAACTATTGTGAATAATTATATTGTAGGGAAAATAATGTTTGAAAATATTCTAGAGATAACATCTATTTTATTATTTAAAAATGAAATTAAAGAGCATGTTATGTATTCTAACTATTAAAATGAGTGGAGTATAAAAAAATTATAATGTTCATACTATAAATTGTAGATTAGTTTGTTCTTGTCCTTATGAAGGGGACCTTGATAAATTGTGCATTAAGATCAGTAAATAGAATATCAAGAATCAACATGATCAAAGATAGCAAAGCGGACGTAATTTTAGTGATAAATAAGAAATAAGTAGATATCATGTCAAATTTGTTATAAACTAATAATACATGCATTATATCTTTTAAGAAGTTATCTTGTAAAAAGTGGATGTTTATACAATAACGTTGAAGAAGAAATAAGGAAATTGAAACATACTTATGGATGATGAGTACAAAAATTAGGAAATAGTACAAAGCGTGATGAGCACAAATCCCTGACACAACAAATAAATGGTTTATTGTTAAAGAAGGGTGATACAATGTCATTGAAAATTTCAATGATTACTATAGATAATTTTTAGTTGCAATTAAAACTTACTAACATTCTATTGTCCAAGAAGTTTCAATATTGGAATACCGAAAGGGCTTATCCATTTTTAAGTATAGCTAAAAAAAAGGTTAACATATTTGATAGAGTATTGACAAGCTATATGTGAAATGAAAGTAACTATATATAGACTTAATGTAAATGAAAGTACATTTTATTTACTTCTTGTTTGTATTAATTATTACAATCATTGGTTCAAATTGAAAGAATGTTGCATAGTTGGAATTGGATGAGATAAAAGTTTGAAATAGAATGCATGTGAGATAAGTATAACACAAAGTACAAATTATTTCAATATAGTGATATGAATTACATAGTTTTCAACAAGATGCGTAGTACATACTTCAATGAATCTTGAGTAATGTTTTTTGTATGCAAGGAACATTGCCTTGGATGTTGCACTATGAAAAGTATACATATTTTTTATGAGCTAGTAACAAAAAAGTAGTAACGTAGCCAAAATTGGGACTGCTAGTATTCACATTACAATAGTGTACTATAAACATATTGTAGGAACAAAGCCTCTTTAGGCATGGTTTATATAATTCTCAAAAGCACACTTGATTTGTTGAGCACCCCCCATCCCATACAAATCGTCAGCATGTAGCTCGCGTAGAAATGTACAAAATGCAACAATCTTGTCACAAGTCTAATGGAATTCTTGTAGTGTGTTTTCCATTGCCTGCACCTCAAATCCTTGTACATTCTGTATATTGTGAACAATTGTTTGTATTTTGTGAAAATTTTCAAAGCAACTATTGAGGATGTCATTGGAGAGGTCTACTGCATTTGCAGAACTTCCATCCCAGTTTTTTGAAGGAGACGAAGTTATTGGAAGTCCAGGTGAATTGCTAGTATTTGATATTTCTATGATATCAATTTGTTCTTGAGGAAGAGCCATTCCTGGATGTAATATATTTGAAATAGCACCTAATGTCAACCAATATCATTAATTTTAAAACCATAATGCAAAAACATTTTGAATATGCAAATTTATAGGTAAAATAAAAAAAATGAGCTATAGAATAGAAGGTGGAAAAAGTATTTTAACTTTATTATTCGTAAAAGCTAAAACGTACATTTTAATTTCCTTGTAAGAATTCCAGCCATGAATGGGCAAGGGGGACCGAAATTAAGCATCCACTATTTTTTTTTTTCACATCCCTTACATTTTCTATCAAATCTCCAATTGTTCCCTTAAGTGACAAGTGAGAACAAGCAACAATCAAACTAATTGATGAATCCATTCATGAACGTAAATGATCCTAAAATATGTAAGCAGCACCTGCAACAAAAATTAAGGAAGGCCCGACCCTTCACCCACTAAAGTAATACAATCAAGGCTCCCAAACTGTACACGACCAGTATAATCCTAAGATGTTCACTTTCGCTACATGGAATGAATGCCTAAACAGTAAATGATTAAATCAGAACAACCACAAACTAAAATCCACCATCATAATATTCAGATTAAAGTCTTGTGATATGCAAACACTCCAAATCTTATGACCAAAACCATAAAATGCTAGAAAACCGCCCTAATTGAAAAGAAACAACGAAGAAATTAAAACATAATCTACACAATTTGAGTATCGATATTTGTGGAAATGAAAGTTAATATATACTCTTTTTTGCCATACTTAACTACGTAGGATAAAGGGTGCCCTAATGTTAAAACCTAAATGTACTCATTATTAGGATCTTGGCCATAATTTTCATTTTTATAAACATACTCTAAAACCCTCCTTGAAACCTTTGTTTCAGGCTACAACTCATCAAATTGGAGAAGTGAAAGGTCAGGCTACAGCTCATCAAATAATGCCTACAGAAATATTTACAGTAAACTTAATTACCTAAGTAAGAGATAAGTAAACGTATCATTCTTTAGAATTATATAAGACTGGCCCAAAACTTGCAAGAGCTGGCAAGTCTAAAAAAAAACACTTGGTTGATTGCCTCTAGACTCCAGAGCGAGCAAATCAAAGATCAAGATTTTGAAACCCGTGCAATTATAAGCCTACACAAAATCTAAATCATAGTACTACAAACCATTGAAAGTTCGACTTTATCCCAAATTTAGAGTAGGTCACCATGATTGACAGTACATTAAAAAATCAAAATTAAAAAAGAAAAATAATGACTCTTTTTATATTCAATTATTAAATTTACCTTATTGCAGTCTAAAAGCAATAAAACTCAATTCATTTCAGTAGGCCACCATGATTTTCTCTTTCTAAAATTCTCTGTGATATTCGAGCATTCATTTCAGTTTAGGGTTTAGTAAGATATATGCAATGATTATGTATTGTTGTGTGTATATGTTTGGCAGACTTCCAAGAAAAACTCAATGCAGATCCTTCTCCCTTCGCCTTTCCACTTGCATTTTCGCAAGCCTAGTAGTACCCAGAAAGAATAAGGTTTTGCGTAAGTATTAGAAATTGGAGTTTTATTTTTTGTGTGCTTTTTATTTTATTTTTTAAGTTAATCTAATAAAAAAACAAGGTCAACTATCTTGTTGATTGAAAACACACTAGAAACTTTGAACTAACAAAACTTTAACAACATATTTGAAAGTGAAGTGGATGCTACAGAAATTTCAAATGAACAGAAGTTCAAAAAGCATTATCTTAAATACCACAACCTATAGGAACACATAACAGAGCTATATACGAAGTGACATTAATCTATATAGAACATTAAAAAATAGAAATAACAACACATAAAAATACTTATCTAGTCTATAATCCCTAGAGTGGCTAGCCTTTAGGAGATTCTAATATCGACTCAGATCACATTCAACACTTTAACAACTACGAAGTAAATTCCATTCATATCACCATTGCTCAGAAAAGAGTGCTCATAATAAAAACTAGTGGTATCCATTTTATGTAATAAAGATATCACAGAACATAGCTATTGATCAGTCCAAAAGATTGTCTTTTTATTCATAACATAGCATAATATATATATCCATATTTTGAACAGCTACTTATAACTGCACTACTCCAAGATCCTATATTTCAGATGGCGGGTAAATGCAATTAAAGAAAAGAAAACATAAATAAAAGAAAACCACTTAAACAAAACCATGTAAATTGGCTTCTAATACTACAAACATATTGGCAGTTTAGGGTCTAAGCACTGCTCTATGGCTTTGGCATCTAACAGATTGAGGTGGCGGTTATATACAACTATAGAAGTAAATTCCCCTAATCCTTTTCTGATTACGTTTAGGTTTTTAACAAAGATCCCAAGAAAGTGAAAGGGAGAAAGAAGGTAATTTATCCTAGTAAAGCATAAAATCTCATCCCACAAAGATCCCAAGAAAGTGAAAGGGAGAAAGAAGGTAATTTATCTCAGTGAATGAAAAAATTCTAATTGATAGAGTAATTTTAAGTTACTCAAATATTTATTAATAATAAGTTAATATGGTAAGATATTTCAAATAATATGAAAGATTTTAAATGCTAAAAAGAAGATATTGGAAACAAGTCATACAAAAACAACTATGCAGAGTAGTTGTGGAAATGAAAGTAAGAATATCCAGTAAAAATATCCCCTTCAACCACTTGTAGGAGTTAGTTGTGTCATTGACAGTAAAAAAAAATCCTGTCCATTAATGCATTAATGGACACGATGCTGTGATGGAGGCCAATCTTCAAGCAAATAAATACGATTGGCAGGTGTAAAGCTATGGAAATGTAAAAATATCTTATTCTGATATGGTTTTTATCCATGTGAATGATCCTTTTATTTGTAAAAATAATCTACCACTTACTCAAAATAAATTAAAAAATAATCCATTCATATTTTCAAATATAGATATTTTGTTATTTGTTTTGTCTAAATTGCTGAAATAAATTTTAATTTATAAATTTATTTCACTACAAACGGCTTCTCGGGAGCTTGAAAATCTTGAAATGCACATATTATTATTGAAAGAGGCATTAAAAGAATAGTAGGTGTGAACCTAAAAACTTACCCAAGAGAAAAATGCTGTGTGAATGATAAAGATAATAGTCCTAACTGGAACAAGCTAGAGAACATAAAAAAGTATAAGTAAATATAAGTAACTATAGTTCATTATTAGAATGTTGGCCGTAATTTTCATTTTAATGGACAAGATCAGGGCGGATGGCCCACAAGAATGGCTGAGTCCTTCCCTCCAAACCCCACGCAAACTCCACAAGTTCTTCGTCTGACAACAGAGTGATACTTCTGAAGCATACATATATAGCTGATGATTCTTTTTGCTTGTCCATCCATTCGAGGCACAACAATTCTTATTGCCATAGCAGGTAGAGCTGAGTAAAAGTGGATCGATGAGTATTTTAATTCTTATTCTAACTCTTGAAAGGTTTTTAATCCTGATGAGTATTTTGTGCCCTATTCACATAAAGAGCAAATAAAGGAATGGCCATATATAAGCATCCGTAAGTAATTCAAATATACGTGGCACTTGCTTGGCTATTCTAATCTTTCCCTAGCCTCTACACGACACTTAGAGATTTTATTTATCAAACCATTCATCGTGATTAAAATTGTTGCTTTCCTTCATTTACACTTGTGTAAATCAACAATCCCAATTTATACGTGGCACTTGCTTGAATATTCTAAACTTTCCCTAGCCTCTACACGACATTTAAGGAATTTACCTTGTTAATGCGATATGCAGTGGCATTGAGCACAAGCCTGGCCTGCTAAACTACTCCAGAAGCTAAATAAAGAGAAGCACAACCTTGGCCATGTTAACTTCATTCGTTGCTACAACTGCGAAAAATGTTGCCCTAAGGATAAAGCCGTGAAGAGAATTTTGGTTCGTAAGAAAGTGGAACAAGCTGTAGTGCACGATGTGCAGGAAGCATGCATTTACGACAGATACATGCTTCCCGAGCTGTATGTGAAGATGCAATACTGCATATCCTATGTGATTCACTCGCATGTGGTTTGAGCCAGATCTCGCACCGACCCCGTAAACGTGAGCGTCCTCAGCGTTTCAGGCATTGGGAGGATGGTCCCAGGCCTGGTCAGGCACCTCGTCCAGGGGTTGCTAATGCGCCAGCTCCAACATTATAAGCGATGAAGGAGCGTGTTTATGTATCTTTCCTGCTTTTTGCTTTTGATAGAGAATTTCAAGTTAAAATTAGTTTGATGAAGTTTTTTAAGTGTGAGGCATCAAATTTCAAAGAATTTGTTTACAGTCCTTTCATGTAATTTTTTCGTCAAATTTTGAAGGAAAAAAATCTGGATAACTTGGTGATATTAATAGATTTATTTTTTTATTTTCCAAATGATGAAGGAAAAACCTAAAGTAAATTAGTATTCTTCACTTGGTGATTTTGCTATGGATGTCATTAGAAAGATTACAGGCACTAATACAATTTCCTTTACCTCACAAGTATACTTAATTACACATAAAATAGAGAAGACAAAAGAACTCCAAGACCTTACGAACTTCAAAATTGAAAAGAAAAAGCTTAAGAACTTGATATTGAAAAGAAAAAGCAGTCAGGGTAAATTTTGAGTGAGGTTAGAACATAAAAATAATATGAAAGATTTAAAGTGCTAAAAAAGAGATATAGGTACCTGATTTCTTCTTCACTGCCTTACAATTTCCAATTTGTTCTTCTGCAATCTTTCTTTTTAACAAGCTCTGTGCAACACGTTGTTCTTCATAAGTGTAGCAGTTTGGTGGTTTTTTATTTATTACAAGTAAAGGTCTATTTGTAGAAGAAAGGAGGCAGTGAAAAATGGCCAGAATTCATGGTGCATTAATGCAGTAAAAATATCCCATTCAACCACTTGTAGGAGTTGGTTGTGAAAATGGGAGTTAAAATATCGTATACCTAATGCAGCATAAATGCAGTTTTGATGCATTATTGAGGAGGCGCGCTTGATGGAGGGAAATCTAAAGGAAATCTATTGCCCTCATTAATTTAGTCAAGCTTTTCTGTAGAAACATTCAAGCAAATGCAATTGGCAGGTCATGTCAAGCGATACAGATATGATAGGTATTATTTTTAAAATAGTTTTTAAATAGAACAAAAGAAACTTTTGGAAGGAGCTTTTAGAGGCGGCAATTTTTAAGACACAAGAGACTTTTGGAACCAGCTGGAGAGGCGACAGTTTTTAAGACAGAAGAGACTTGTGGAACCAGATGGATAGGCGGCAATCGGCTGGAAATCTACCTTATTTATGACGCCTCAAATATCCTGTAGAGTGTTGTCGTTGAGGGAAAATATCCTGTAGTTTTTTTTTTATTTAAATGCATTGCCTTTTCAGCGAAAGATGATCAATGGTGCAGTTCATTCCAATCGTTGGCCGGCTGTTGTGGATAGAGCTCAACCATGGATTGCAAATTCTAGGTTGGTCTCTCTCACATTGGATATGCCTTCGGCGTAAATTACTTATTTATTAAATTTAATTAATTCAATCTTGCACATGTAAATAATAATTAATTAAATACTCATGCAAATTCCTTACCTAGTTCTTATCTCCAAGATCAAATAACTCATTATTTAATTAATTCCCTTCTTAAATTAAATAATTATTTTAATTATTTAATTTAATTCTTCAACATTATCTTCTTCTAAAAATAAATAAAATCATTTATTTTATTTATTTAATTAATTCAATCTTGCACATGTAAATAATCATTAAATTTATTTAATTATTAAATACTCATGCAAATTCTCACTTCCCGAATTAAATAATTATTTTTAATTATTTAATTTATTTCTCAAATATTATCTTCTTTCAAAATAAATAAAATCATTTATTTTATTTATTTAATAAATTCAATGTTGCACATGTAAATAATAATTAAATTTATTTAATTATTGGATACTCATGCAAATTCTCACTTCCCAAATTAAATAATTGTTTTTAATTATTTGATTTATTTCTCAAATAATATCTTCTTTCAAAATAAATAAAATCATTTATTTTATTTATTTAATAAATTCAATGTTGCACATGTAAATAATAATTAAATTTATTTAACTATTAAATACTCGTGCAAACCCACCTCACTTGTTAACTAAGACATACTCTCAGTTCACTAATCAATCTAATTAGTCAACTCTTATCAAATCCGCTTCACTCTCACTCACTTCGAGTCTTCTAATCAATCAATTTAGTTAACTAATCGTTAGTCTTAGTTAATGCTTCAATCAGTCCTCTTAATTGAATCATGCATTTAGTTAACTAAAATCATGGAGCCAGTTAACTAAAAAACAATTCCTCTCATCAATTCTCAACCATTGATCCCTTTCAATAGCTTATTTGATCATGACTATTGATCAATGTCATCGAATATCTATAAATACAACCCTTCTATCAATCATTTATCATCTCAAATCACACAGGAAAAATACACTCATATTTTGCAAGTGTCTTTGATGTTATTGTGCTAAAATGCAAACCTGAGAGCAAAGACTATCAAACCATTTCTCCCAAGGTGAAATAGAGGAGAGAAATGGAGTTGCACTAAGGCGAATTGTATTGTGTTTTCATTGATTTCATCTCTTTAATTCAATTCATCTTACTACTTCATTGTTTTGATCTTGTTTTATTGTAATTCGTTTATTCATTGCTTATATTTCATGTTTTTGTAATCATTCTGTTTTGAGGTCATACACTTAGAATATAGAATTATCATAGTATATGGAGCAACAAAGTCTCCTTATGTCTTCCCTTGTGATATAACTTACAAGATAGCATATATAGAAGCTATGAGGTAATTGTATTATGCATATTTTAAACATTTCAATAAGTATAAGAAGGTAGGATTCATGCCCCTAGCTATGCATGTGGAGGATAAATTTTAAATTTATAGTAAAAAGGGTTTTGAAAAGGTGGTAAAGTTTTTGAGATACATATATTGATTATGTAGAGCTTGGAGATTATAACCTCGAGGATTTCATTGATAAATTAAGGAAAAATAGGGGGAAATGATTTCCAACACTCCTCTTATGAACATGAAGACCTCATCAAGAATTATCAAAATGATATGAATAGGATTGTACTTAAAAAGAGATGGTAGGGAATTAAAGGAAGGAGTTAGATCCTAAGTATAAGAATGCATTCCATTAGATTGACAATTGTATTGAAATGATGAAGAATAAGCTAGGGAGAGTAGAGAAACTTTCTCAAAAATCTAAACCACCTACAACACAAGTTATCAAGCTATTAGGAAGGCAAGATGAGTTTACCCATCCAAGTAGTATTTGTTACTACAAGGATCCCAACCACATAAGGGATGCCACTAATTAGAGAAGCCCATGAATATAATATTGAAATAGATTCTCATATTGTAGATCAATCACATGATAGACCAATGTCACTAGAGATGTCAACCATAGAAGGGTGAGGTGAAAAACATTTCATGGTAGAGAAATCACATGAAGAAGTTGTTACTTTGGTTTATTATGAAATAAATGAATTCATTGGATAAGTTTCTCCCATAATAAATAAGGTAGTTGCATATATCCCACTTCATAAGAGGGATGGAAAAAACTCAATCCCTCTCCAACTTTTTATTTAATGCAAGAAATCTTCCTAGTATTAGATACAAAATATATGAGACGAAGGGATTGAGTTGAGTTTCTAGTTGATGTTGTATTTATAAAGACAAGAGAATTTTAGACTTTTTGTATTATTAGTCAAGTTGAAGGAGAAAATAATTTTTGAGAAGAAGAGGAAAATGAATGAAAATTTAGGAGAGGATGAGAAAGATACCATAGGAAGATCCTACCCTCCTACACAATTTAGTTTCAGTATATAGAGAATATAACTATAGAGTAGGGAAGAAAAATAATCAAATAAACTAGATGTATCCTGCTACCAAAATGAAGTAGTGAAAGTTTAATGAAAATTGACACCATTAGAAGAAGATGTGATGAAGTGTTTAGTTCTCAAGAGGAGGCATGTAAATTCACAAAGGGACCAACCTTCAACCATTAGAACAAAGACTTTATGATATGGGCTCTTTCCCTAGCAAAGAACAAGATAAAAATAGATTTCCCACCTCAAGATATGTAAATAAAACTATTTTTTAAGATAGTTGGAGAGGTCATTGCTCAAGAAGCTACCTCCTTAATGAAACATATGGCTCAATTTGGTGATGCTAACATAAAAAAAATTATTTAAGGAGAACAAAGAAGACAAATAAAATAAAAATTTGAAGAATAGTATAGCAAATAAAAATTTAAATATTAACAAATAGGAGTGATTAAAGAGTTTAGAAAGGAAATTCCATCTCCTCCTAATATATCTCAACATAACAATGCTCTATAGGAGGGGGTAGATAGACTCAAAATATTGTTAGCAACAAAAGAATAAAAAATATTGAAAATATTAAGTGGCATATTTAAGGCCAAGGTACAAAAATTGATGAGAAAATCTAATGAGCTATGGAAGATCCATGAAAACATCATGAAGGCATCAGATAAAATTAGAGTTTTGATCCCAAGTTGGCTAGGAGAAGTGTTAAATAGATGCCTTAGGTATTCCTAAAAGATAAAAATAATAATTTTATATTATTTTTTTAAAATCCTAATTCAATCTATTTTAGACACACTTGGAGACATGACTAATTATTCAATGAGACAATATACTTTAGAAACAACAGTTTGGTATTGGTAACAAGAAATTTTAGAGATGAAAGACAAAAATGAGGAAAGGGTTTACCTAATTATGGAAGGCAACAAACCTAAAAAATTTGAGGAAGGGTTGGAAATATAAAATGAGAGTGTTCCTAAAGATTCCACCTATTATATTACAAAAATGATGGCAAAGCAAAGAGAAAACCTTATATTCCATTAGTATAGGAAAGAAGATGAGAAATTGAGAAATGGAATGGTTTCACATTATTATTAAATTTTATCAAAAGATGTAAGATCTAATATCACAATACATCTTCAATGAATATTTAAATATAAAAATAAATACTAAATGAAATTTTAGGGTCAAAACATCTTAGTGGATAGCCTAGTTTTGCCTAAATGTTTTGTTGAGCTCCTAAAATTGCCTATAAATTGAGAATTCACAAAATTATTTAAAATTTTATAACAATATTTGTTAAATATGTTGCAAGTATGAGTAAGTTTGGTTGTGTTGTCATTGATGTCAACACAGTACAAGATGTTGTAGGTTGTGCATGTATAGTTGAGATGTTGTTGAGATGGTGTGAGTACATGGAGCTATCTTTGTGGTGTTGTAGGTGTGCTAAGTGAAGACTGAGTTGTGTGTGTTCAAAATGTGCTTTGGTTTGTGCTCCAAATTTCTTCTGTGTTGATCCTATGCCTGTGCAAATTTGAAGTGTTGTTAATGGGCATCTGTTGGTGATATCTCCTGGATTGTAGCTTTCGGTTTGATAAAGAGTGAAAGTTGTGTTCACCGGTGTGTGAACTAGTTTGGCAAAGTTGTTTATCTATGATTGAGAGAAATGTTTCTGCTCTGCAGTCCTCTGCTGGTTTGTTTCAGGTCTTGCAAATTTGGTAGAAGGCTTGTAATGATGTTGTCTATGTTTTGGAAAAGGCATTCGTGGTTTGGTGCTCCAGAAGACAAGTTTCAAAGTTTTGTGTGTGTGTCTGTGTAGTTTGGATGGACTAATGGAAGGTGTTATGTGTTTGAAGATTGTTGCACTTGTGAATGAATTTGAAGGTATCCGAGATGTGTTCCAGTATATGGTGAAGCATGTCATGTCATCCACATGTTATCTTCTTGTTGCAGAAGCATGTACTTCAAAGTTCATTTGTGTTTTCATTAGGTTTGGTCGACCTAGTGTTTACACTTCATATGAAGGATAAGTGTTAATTAAGGAAGTGTGTGATGGATCTGAGATGTTGTTCTAGGTCTTGATTAAGTGTTGATTTGGTCCGCTCTCATTCTCTTCCACTGCAGGAATGATTGAGTTGCCGATCTAATTTGAATTTTTAAATTGAAGTGTGTGTAGCCAACCTTGGAGAAAGTTTCTAAGGTTGAAGATGGTATAAATATATGACAAGTTGATTTTTTTGTATCAATTGATCAAGTATGCCACAAGTGTAAGAAGCAAAGTGTGCGGAAGTGAATTGAGGAAACAATACTTTAATGTGTTAGATTCCTGAAAGTAGTGAGCTGACGTTGTCTACAATTCTTTTGATCAAGGCTGCGAATGTGTGTAATTTGTTGTGGTGGATATTTTATGTAATCTCTGTATCTATAGGCAGTGGGCCTCTTTCTGGATAGTGAGTCCTTTTTGGGCTGTGAGTCCTCTGGCAGTGAGCCTCTTTGTAATCGGTTTTGGAATTACTTTATATTGTGAGCTAATCCTTACCGTGGTTTTTCCCTTATTGGGTTTTCCACATAAATCTAGTGTTTTCTATGTTGATATTGCTTTCTGTTATTTGTATTTCATGTTCATACTTAATAACAAAATTAAGTGGATTTGAAGTTGATAAGAGTTTGATATTTTCGATTGAATTTGGTGACAACTGATTCACCCCCCTTCTCAGTTGTCTTACGCCTTTCAACAATTGGTATCAGAGCTTTGGTTCCTTGGTGAAGAGCTTAACCACTTGAGGTAGATTCGATGGCGCACAAATTGGCAATCCCTATGTTTGATGGATCTGACTATAGTGACTGGAAAGTGCAAATGAGAGGTTACATAATTTCTCTTGGTTACAAGACCTGGAAGGTTGTTGAGATGAAGTATGTTGCACTGGCAAGTGGTCCTACTTCTGCAGATGAGATTTCTTCCTATGAGGAAAATGAAAAAGCAAGGTATGCAATCTATAGTGCCTTATCTAAGACTGAGCAAACAAAATTTATTTCTTTGGGCATTGCTTATGAAGTTTGGAAGAAATCTATGAAGGAAATGATAGAGTGAAATTGTCAAAGAAGTTGATAGCAAAGCACAGATATGAGAATTTGAAAATGGAAGAAGGTGAAGATATTGCAAGCTATTTCCAAAGGGTTGATATTGCAGTGAATGGAGTGATGAATCAAGGTGGTACTATGACTGATGAAGATGTAATGGAGAAGATTTTGATGACTCTACCGAAGAGTTACAATGATAAGGTTTTAGCTATTGAAGAAGTGTATGATCCTAAGAAGTTTACTAAATAATAGCTATTTGGCACCTTGACTGCATTCGAGATGAGGAAGTTTGGAAAGAAAGAGGAGAAGATAGAATCAACATTTAAAGCAAGAAAGACAAAGGATGATTTGGATAGTGATAATTCAAATGAGTTGGAAGCAAATTTTACAAGGAAGTTGAAGAAAGGTACCGGTAAGTACAAAGGTATGTTTCCTTTTAAATCTTTCAATTGTGGAAATATTGGTCACTATGCTTCAAGATGTCCAAATAGAGTTGTACATAAGAAGAACATAGATAATAATAAAGACAAAAAGGATAAGAAGTACAAGAAGTTGTATTATGTCAGAGAAGATGTTGGAATTTGTAATGATGAATCTAACTTTGAGGATAATGATGATGAATGCTTGTTTCTAGCCTTAGAGAGTAAATCGGTGTCTACTAACACTAGAAGATGTGCAAGGGAAAGTGGTCTGGAGAACAAGAAGGAAGAGATGGAAGGTACTCTGTTTATTGCCTTTCATGCTAGACAAGATGAAGACTATTGGGTGATTGACAATGGCTGCTCTAATCACATGATTGGAGATAAAAGTAAGTTTACTAAATTTGAAAAGTATGACGGTGGATTAGTCATGTTTGGAGATGATTCTGGAGCAAATATTGTTGGAAAAGGAACAATTAGCTTTGATGGAAAACACAATACTGATGATGTCTACTATGTTAAGGGCTTAAGGCATAATCTTTTGAGTGTTGGACAAATGTGTAGCAAAGGATTCAAGCTCGTGTTTCAGGATAATACTTGTGAGATCAGAAAAGGGTCTGAAACTGCGGTTACAATAGGAAGAAGAACATATGGAAATATTTATTAGCTTAAGGGTGTTGATGGTTAGTGCCTTGTATCTCAAGTTAATGAAAGTTGGCTATTACATCGGAGGATGGGACATGTAAACTTTGATAATATGATTAGGATCAATTCAAGAGAGGTTGTCTGAGATTTTCCTAAGATCACAAAGCCTAATATTGTGCGTAGAAGTTGTCAGTTGGGAAAACAAACAAGATGCAGTTTTAAAGGAAAAGATCAATCAGCTATTGGAATGTTAGAATTGGTTCATACAAACCTCTTTATCCCTATAAGAATAAGAAGTTTGAATGGTGATAGGTATTTCATGCTCCTTATTGATGATTATTCAAGAATGACATGGGTTACATTTCTTAGAGAGAAAGCTCAGGCTCTAAACAGATTTAAAGTGTTCAAAGCAAGAGTAGAGAATGAAGTGAACCTGAGAATCAAATGCTTAAGGTCTAATAGAGGTGAAGAATTCACTTCCAGTGAGTTTAATACATTATGTGAAGAGCATGGCATAAAGAGACATTTTTCTACTCCTAGAACTCCTCAACAAAATGGAGTTGTTGAGAGGAAGAATCAGACTATGCAAGAGGCTGCAAGAACTATGATGAAAGAAGCAAATGTACCTGATGTTTACTAAAGAGAGGCAATCCACACCGTTGTTTACATTCTTGACAGAGTTCAGATCAAAGGTAACAACACAAAGACTCCTTATGAGTTATGGACTAGTAAGATTCCTACTATGAAGTAATTTAAGGTGTTTGGAAGCAAATGTTACATTAAAAGAGATGATGAGAACCTTGGAAAGTTTGATGCTAGATGTGATGAAAGAATTTTCCTTGGGTATTCAACTAGTAGCAGAGCTTATAGATGCTTTAATAAAGGATTAAGGAAGATTGTTGAGAGTGCTAATGTAAAGGCGAATGATGATATGCACAGACCTATTGAGATAAGTGAAGTTGAACTGGATGAGCCTATCCGCAAGCTAGTACTAGAAGAGAATAAGAAATAAGAAGAAGAAGAGACTCCATAACCTATTCCTAAGACTCCTAAGTATGTATAGAAGAATCATCTTGAAGAACGGATAATTAGAGACAAGAGTGAAGGTGTAAAGATAAGAAGCAAAGTGATAATAGGTGAGGTAAATATGTGTTTACTTTCAAAGATCGAACCTAAGTCTGTGTGTGAAGCATGTAAAAATGAAAGTTGGGTAAGAGCAATGAAAGAAGAGTTGTAGCAGATAGAGAAGAATCAAACATGGGAACTGGTTCCTAGACCTGTAAATAACAATGTAATTGGTTCAAAATGGGTATTCAGGAATAAACTGAATGAGAATGGTGAAGTAGTGAGAAACAAAGCAAGACTTGTATGCAAAGGTTATTCACAAGTTGAAGGCATAGACTTTGAGGAGAAATTTTCCCTGGTAGCAGGAATGGAAGTTATTCAATTTTTTTTGGAATTTTCTTCCCATAAAGATTTTAAGGCATATCAGATGGATGTCAAGTCTGCATTCCTGAATGGAAAATTGGCAGAAGTGTACATGGAACAACCAGAGGGATTTTAGTTATCAGATAAATTGGTTATGGTTTGTAAGTTGAAAAAGGTATTGCATGGACTGAAGCAGGCTCCTAGAGCATGGTATGCAAGATTGGGCAGATATCTAACACAACAAAAGTTCAGCAAGGGCTCCGCAAAAAACAATCTCTATTTCAAGATTGAACGAAACAGAATGTTGATAGTTGTAGTATATGTTGATGATATCATTTTTGGAGTAAATGAAGGTATGTGTAAGAGATTTACAGAGGAGAAGCAAAAAGAGTTTGAAATGTCTATGATTGGTGAGTTGATTTTCTTCCTTGGGTTGCAAGTAAATCAAACTGATAAGGGGATATTCATTTCACAATCTAAGTATGTTAAAGAGTTGTTGAAAAAGTTTGGAATGGATGACTCCAAACCGGTTTGTGCCCCTATGGTGACTGGATGCAAGCTGAGCAAGAATGATGAATCTGCTAAAGTTGATCAGAGCAAGTACAAATCTATGATTGATGGACTATTGCATCTTACTGCTAAAAGATTAGATATCATGCATGCAGTATGTTGGGTTGCCATATTTCAAGAAAAACCTAAAGAAGTACATGTTACAGTTGTAAAGAGGATATTTAGATATCTTAAAGGCACTTTGGATTATGGCTTGCGGTATCCCAAGGATACTGATTTCACTTTGAGTGCTTACACTGATGTAGATTGGGCTGGTTGTGTAGATGATCGAAAGAGTACAAGTGGTGGTGCATTCTTTCTTGGAGGAAGATTGGTTTCATGGTTAAGTAAGAAATAGGATTCAGTTTATTTATCCACTACAGAAGCTGAGTACATTGCTACAACATCTTGTTGCACATAGGTTTTGTAGATGAAGCAAACATTGAAGGATATTGGAGTGATATGTGATGAGCCTATCCCTATCTTCTATGATAATACAAGTGCTATAAACATTTCAAAAAATCTGGTAATGCATTCAAGAACAAAACATATATCTATCAGATATCATTTCTTGATAGAGAAAGTATTGGAGAATGAAGTCAGATTGGAGTGTGCCTACAAAGGATCAAATTGCAGACATATTTACTAAGGCTCTTTCGAAGGATAATTTTGAGTATCTCAGGGAGAATTTGGAGGTCATTGGCTCTCCTTCTTTAAACTAGGTGCACATGGGGGTGCATTAGTCTAGTGGATTTACAGATTCTTCATTTGTCTAAACTGATGAATGGATCTACTCCACATGTGGAGTAGAAAGTTTCATTGTTGCAGTATGAATTGTGTGGGTGCAATCCTAAGGGGGAGTGATATGAGTTTTTGTCTTTTCCATTGATGTCAAAGGGGGAGAGAGAGTCATGTGAAAAAAAATGAAAGAGAAAAGAGGGAAAAAAGAAGAAGCTGAAAGGGAGAGAGAGTATTGAGATGTTGTCTTTGATGGTTTTTCACATCATGTGTTGCCATCAATGACAAAGGGGGAGATTATTGCAAGTATGAGTAAGTTTGGTTATGTTGCCATTGATGTTGTCATTGATGTCAACACAGTACAGGATGTTGCAGGTTGTGCATGTATAGTTGAGATGTTGTGAGTACATGGAGCTATCTTTGTGGTGTTGTAGGTGTGTTGAGTGAAGACAAAGTTGTGTGTGTTCAAAATGTGCTCCAGTTTGTGCTTTGCATTTCTTTTGTGTTGATCCTATGCCTATGCAGATCTAAAGTGTTGTTAATGGGCATCTATTGGTGATATCTCTTGGATTGTAGCTTCTAGTTTAATACAGAGTGAAAGTTGTGTTCACCAGTGTGTGAACTTATTTGGCAGAGTTGTTTGTCTGTGACTGGGAGAAATGTTTCTGCTCCGTAGTCCTCTGCTAGTTTGTTTCAGGTTTTATGGATCTGGTAGAAGGCTTGTAATGATGTTGTCTATGTTCTGGAAAAGGCATTCATGGTTTGGTGCTCCAGAAGACAAGTTTTGGAGTTTTTGTGTGTCTGTGCAGTCCGAATGGACTGATGGAAGGTGTTCTATGTTTGAAGATTGTTGCACTTGCTATGGATGAATCTGAAGGTATCTAAGATGTGTTCTAATATATGGTGAAGCATGTTGTGTCATATGCATGTTATCTTCTTGTTGCAAAAGTGTGTACTTTAAAGTTCATTTGTGTTTTCATTAGGTTTGGCCAACTTGGTGTTTACACTTCATACGAAGGATAAGTGTTAATTAAGGAAGTGTGTGATTGACCTGAGACGTTATTTTGGGTCTTGGTTAAGTGTTGATTTGGTCCACTCTCATTCTCTTCCGCCGCGAGAATGATTGAGTTTCTGACCTAATTTGAATTTGTAAATTGAAGTGTGTGTAGTCAACCTTAGAGAAAGTTTCTAATGTTGAAGATGGTATAAATATATGACAAGTTGAGTTGTTTTGTATCAATCGATCAAGTATGCCACAAGTGTAAGAAGTAGAGTGTGTGAAAGTGAATTGAGGTAGCAACACTTTAATGTGTTAGATTCTTGAAAGCAGTGAGCTAATAGTGTCTACAATTCTTCTGATCAAGGTTACGAATATGTGTAATTTGTTACGGTGGATATTTTTTGTAATCTTTGTATTTATAGGCAGTGAGCCTCCTTTTGGACAGCGATTCCTATCTGTAGGCAGTGAGCCTCCTTTTGGACAGTGAGTCCTATTTATAGGCAGTGAGCCTTGTATCCAGACAGTGAGTCCTTTATGGGCAGTGAGCCTCTTTGTAATCGGTTTTGGAATTACTTTATATTGTGAGCTAATCCTCACTGTGGTTTTTCGCTTATTGGGTTTTCCACGTAAATCTAGTGTTTTTTGTGTTGATATTGCTTTTTGTTATTTGCATTTCATGTTTATACTTATTAATAGAATTAAGTGGATTTGAAGTTGATAAGTGTTTGAGATTTGTGATTGAATTTGGTGACAACTAATTCACACCCCCCTCTCAATTGTCTTGCGCCTTTCAACAAAATAATTTTAAGACTACTTTCCTCTTGATACTTTTTTAGATTATTCACTAGTTTTTTTTTTTAAATTATGGAAAACCTTGCAAAACAAATGATTAAAGGGGGTTTTGCTTCAATCAATCCCCTTGCGGGATTTCCCAAAAATTTCCATTTGATCAATATGATTGATATAAATATGAAGATATCATCATACAAATAATTTTCCCCTATTCTAATTACAAACATTAGATCTTGGCATATTGGCAATTGAAGGAAAAGACGCAAAGGTAGGGTTTGAGGTATGACAAAAATGTAACAAATGGAAATAAAAACTAGAAAATTTATAATATATATAGAGTTGTCATAGATAGATTTGAGATATAAAAACAATTTGATGGAAAATACTAAGGCATATAAAATTTATGAAATAAATGTCGACACTAGGTTTTTGAGGGTTAGAAAGGAGGAAGGGTGAGATGGTTGAAGAAGAAAAAATAAATATGTTTATCCACAAAGAAAAATATAATAAAATATTGAAATAGACTTAATATTATGATTGATATGACTGATTAGACAAGTGGTTTTGATTAAAATACAAAATACAAACACAATACAAGAATATAAGGTCCCAAGGATTTGATGGAGGTAGGATGAGCTAAGGGAATAAAAAACTCAAACAAACAAAGATACAATAATAAAAAAGTAATGAAAATATGGTTTACTAATAAAATGATTGGTATGATTGATTAAACAAATGGTTTTGACTCAAAAATACAAAATATAAACACGAAACAAGACTATGTGAGGTCCTAAAGTTTTAATGGAGGTATGATAAGCTAAGGAAATAAAAAACTCAAAAAAATGATTCTAACCATTGAGGAAAATATAATAAAAGCACAGCAAAAATTATTAAATGGTAGATCACATAAGAAAATAAGAATATAATTTTTTTTTTTTTTTTTTAATTTATTTTAGATATATGATGAAAAATATCAAGTAAATACAAGATATGGGGCTCCATAGCTTGCAATAGAGCTAGGAGGTGACGAGAATAGGAATTGATGACCAAAATGGCTATTTTTATGGATTTAAATGGATGGGTATGCTTTAAGGATGATTGAGGAATGAGACCTTATAGATTGGCACCAAAACTTACATAAAAATCAAACTATTTTCATGAAAACCCTAGACTGGCTAGTGTAAAAACTCAAAAATGGTATACCATCGTTACTTGTTTTAGTTGTAGAGGTCTACAAAGAAAAAAGTAATTCTGGTTCGATTCAAATTAAATTTAAATATTTATAGATGTTTTTTCATTACTAACATAGGCTCTCTCTCTTGGAGGAAAATACTCCAAAATTGCATTCGAAATGAAAACTTATTGTTCTAGTGTAAAAAAATTACTTTGGAGGCCTTGTTAAAGAAAATTTTGGAGGAAATTTGGTTTCAAAACATAGTAGCTATGTGTGGCATAATAAAATTAAATATCTGTAAAATATTTATCTTCCTTGGAAAAAGATAAATTTTCATCCCCATTTGTCCAAGGGGAAGGCATTGACTAAGGACCTTAAAAGTCAATTTTTGAGGAAAGGCTAATGGTAAGGTTTTGGTAGCCAATTTTAATGACACAAACATGAAAATATATTTAAATTAATTCTTTAGGGTTCCAAAGGTAGCTATGTCACTAGGTTTAATTGGCAATGACTCAATTAAATTATTTCATGAAAGAATTTTAAAAGGTGGCCAAGTTGAGGGTAGGGAAACATTAAGGAGGGGACACTTAGGACCAATAATAAAATAAAAATAAAAATAAATAATAAATAAAAAAAGGCTAAACACATAAAATAGGCTAGTAGACATAGTCAAGCCAATAAAAAGGTTAGGGAAGAAAACAAACGAGGTAAAAGAGATCAAAACACATGTGCAACATGATGACTAATTAAAGTGCAAAACATAAGAAAAAAATTTGAAATATATGTAATTTTTTATCTTAAAATTTCTAATGAGATATATGTGTTGTTCCTTGCACACATGCCCCATTGAAAATGAGGACCCCCTTTTATTTTTTCTTTGTTGGGTGTTTCGTTTTCCTTAAGTGGTTTCCCTTTAGATCAAAGAAAAGGTCTTGATCCATAAATTTGAGGTCATATGGTGAAATTGGGAGTTTTTTTATGGAGTTGCAAAGATTTCAAGATCATCTAGATGAATCTGAATTCTTTGCAACACCCATAAAAGTAAAAAATTATGTAGTAGTATCAAAATTGTGAGAATTATTGCATGTTGCGGAAATCCAACCCCCACTTAGATATGGTAAAATGCAAGCCAAATCTTCACAAGATCAAATGCATGTCATATTTTCATAGTGGTCAATTGGTCATCAAATTCCCACATAAGTTTCAAAGTGCTTGCCACCTTGTCAATATAGAAGTGCATTTATTATGTGTGTGAGTCAAGGTATAAGTAATATGATTTAGGTTTTTTGGGTCATTTTGCAAACAATTAAAAGTTGTTCTCTTTTGGATCTCTCTATAATTTGGGTGCCCATGCTATCGTGGGTGATTTATTGACTTCCAATTTGTATTGCATCCCTTCTATATGCTAGGTATGTACTTGTATTTGTAATGGAGTGAATTTGCACCCCTTGCAAATTCCATATTTATGTACCTCCTACCTTAGAAAATTGAATTTGATAATGCAATTCTACGTCCTTCATTTGCTTCCCATCCACTTGGCAGTTGTTTTTTTGTGTTGGTGGAGGATATTTTTTCAGGGATGCTAGTGTGACGTGTGTATGTTTGCACAGCGTGTTGTCGTCTTAATAGGATTCTTGCCTATGGAATCCGTAGAGGCGTTACAATTCTCCATTGGCGATGAAGAGTAACGTCTCTGCTCCCTTGACCAATCTCAAACAACTCCTTTGCCTCTAATTTCATCTTCAAATGCCTATCTCATTCATTCAACTCATCTTCTTGGCATTCTACTTGATCATTCTCACTTCTACACACTTCATTCACAACATTCTCACCTCCATTGAAGTTGCAAGTTGGTGTTTTGTGAACTCAATCTCCTTGTTGTTGTGGAAACATCAGCATTTGCAAGCTTGCGAGCTCACTCCTCCTCTTTTCCTTGAGTGCACGTGGTTGAAGGTGATATTATTCCATCTTCCATTCATTTAGTATTATCTTATTATTTTTGTAGCATATTGTTGTTTAACATAGTGCTTAGTACTTTCATTTCAATATCTCTCTTTATCATATTTCTACTATCATTGCTATACTGGCTTTCCGTGGAAGTGGAAACACCAAAGTGGGGGATTGACTATGACAGGACTCCTCTATATACACAACCCCAACATTTTTTTTGGTCTTGTGTATGTAGGTTGCTCATTGATCGAATCTCTTTGAAGATATAAACTCATAGGCAGGAAGGTGCGCTTTCCTTACCCTTCTTCGTCATTTCGTAGTTAGACTTGATCTTAGTGTTTCTCAATATTTTGTTATTTAACTCCTTTTTATTCCTGTTATTGCATTAAATCACATCTGTTAGGTTGTTAGTAGGTTTTTATTGTTTTAGACTGTACTTTATGCTTTCTATCTGTATGGACGCCAACATCTCATTGAGACATTAGTGCGTCGTGCTGACGTCTGTGTCCTGCACTGCAGTCCTCTGGCAATGAGCTGCCTAAGTCACAGTCCAAGCTCTGGGAACTTGCTCACCTGACTTCTTGAGACTTTCGGGTTGGCAAAAGGAAAGAGGTAGATTAATTGTCCTTACTTTTCACCCCTTCAAATATCAAACCTATCTTAAACAATCCCTTAGCTCGAGGTAGATTAGGGTAGCCTATTGTTCTATACCCTCAGTCCCCCTCCTCTATAGTATCCTACATAATTTCCTTTGAAATAAGAATAGTGAGTTTCTTTTAAGTGATTAGAGTTGGCTTAGGAATTGAATCATTTTAAATTTAGAGGTATTTAAAATGTGAGTTGTTTGAACTCAAAATTATAAGTAATAGTGGTGTTGGCCCTAATTAGAATTTCAAAATTAAGTGGTATAAAATGGGGGTTGGTTAGTTGATTTTCTTATTTTCATTTTTTGAGTCACTCTCTGTGATGAAGTTTCCATGGTCGACTAGTTAAAGGTATCGATTTAAGGTTTGCAAAAATGAGTTTTTTTTATGCATTTAAAATTATTCGGATGAATCTAAAATCACCTTAGGAGAAAACTTGGTTCATTTGGAGTTAATCAATAATGAAGTTGCAAAGTTGAGTTAGGTCTTATTTATGCTTGGTTATGTTGTTGTCATTCGTAAGAAATTTTGAGTCATTCACTTCCTTTGGGATGATTGCTGAGATTTGAATTGCATTTTTTGTTGCATGAATTTTCATATCATATACCTAAGATCTGTGTCTCACCCAAAAATTTGTGGTTATCTTTTGCTGAAATTTTTTAACTCTTCAAAATCTAATGTTGTTGCAAAAATCTTCCATTGTGTGAATTTCCATGTTGTTCACCCAAGTTTGTATTGCCTTGAGATCTTGCACTTGCTTGTTGTTTGCTAAGTGATGTAATAGTTTGGGTTTCTTGGTTGTGGAAATTCTTGATTGTAGGGAACTTTAGGTTGTTCAAATTTATCTGTGAGCCCATGCTTTCTCTGCAATATCTTTGTCAAGTTTTTTCTTCCCACAATG
This sequence comes from Sequoia sempervirens, assembly GCA_007258455.2. Taxonomy (NCBI): domain Eukaryota; kingdom Viridiplantae; phylum Streptophyta; class Pinopsida; order Cupressales; family Cupressaceae; genus Sequoia; species Sequoia sempervirens. The sequence goes on along the minus strand of VDFB02358522.1, from coordinate 32,999 downwards.
CCTTTTAGTTCAATTTTTTCTTGATCTTTAGCTCTGTTGTGGAGATTTATTGGCCATTTGAGTATGTTTCAATTCCTCACAATAGTGATTTAGAGTTTTTTTTTTCACAATCATTTTTGTTACGAAATTTCAACCTTGGTATTGATTTATTCTTATACCCCTCATTTTCTTGCAAGGTTGAGTCCTCATTTTTCCACAGTTAATTTAAATGTGAAACAATTTGATCCTTTTTTTTTGCAAGGTTGATTATATATGATTTTCTTGCATGTTTTTCCTTCTCAAACCTCCAAAATGGAGTGGTAAGTAAGGAATGTATTCATTTTAGATGAAATTTATATCAGTTTTGGCTATTTTAAGTATGCAAAGTTGAATTGTAAATTTTAGAACGAGCTAAGTGTTTATTTTATGCAAAATGTGATATATTTAGATTATTAAAATTTGCATACTACACAGGTAGGTCTTGTGAAATTATTACAAGATATTTATTAAGGTTTTTATGTAAGACTAAATGAGTAGGGTAGCCAAATAGAAGTATGAATTCAAAGGGGTTTAGCCTGAGGCCAAAATCATTTAATCTTTAAAGTTCATTAGGGATACCTATTACCGATCTTGGACACATCGACATATAATATTTCAAAGAGAGGATGTTTGGAAATAATCCTACTCCTAATGTGAATAAGTTGGTGAAAAATGGAACTCATGTTTTTGGATTCCCTAGTACTTTGGTCCAATTCCCAAATCTTATAATGGAATGTAGGGAGAGTTACTATGAAGAATCTAGGAAGATAGTGGATCTGGATGGAAGAGTGTTAGTTGATTTGTCAAGTGCAAAGTTATTACAAAGGAATTTGGTATCCTAGTCCACTCAACTATGTCTTTGGTTATGAAAGAATAGGCTAAGAAGATGTTTGAGGAGTGACCTAAATAATGTATGAAGATTGTTAATAGGCTTTGGATGAAGAAACCTAAACATTTCATAATGAAGTTATTAAAGCACTTATATAGAAGTGATTTCATTACTGAGATCAATGCCTTGGTGACTAAGATGTTTTATTATGTAGAAGAGGTTCTTAGGGGAACTAAGAAGATTCATTGGGATAGGTTGATCAGTGATAGCATTCACTATTAGTTTTCCATGATGAGGGAAACTTAATTTTTTTATATATGACATCTTATTAGTTTACATGTTGGATAGGAACTTTAGGCATGGATGGTTAAAATTTGTTGGCCCCATTGGTAATGGCCCATGCCAATATAAATTTTACGATTGCTATCCTCAATTGCAAATGTATAATGCTATGAATCATTATAAGAGGGTGAATGATGCATTTACCATGTACATTGTGAGGACACTACAAGGGGACTTGAATATAAGATTTTCCACCTTTTCCATGGATCTCATTTAGAGGTTCAGTTATTGGTTTATCTAGTTTCCAAAATTCACTTTAGGATTTATGGATTTTCTAATGCTCTCTACAGATTACCCAAGTACCCTATTGCTAATATGGTACTACTTGAAGTTATAAAACAATTATGCACTTCTAATAAATTACTTAAAGATATAGATAAGGTCGGGGTTCCCTATCCCATTATGGTTGGTAGAAGATTATATGCATGCCCTGCTCATCAACCAAAAAAGGGGCTGGATATGGAGTTGCAATTTTTTCATCTAAACTTTCACTCTACCAAAAGATATTTTGACCCTTATGAAAAAATGAAGAAGAACGTGGACATGAAATATAAGCATAAGCTAGAAATTAAAGATTTTAGGGACAATTGTATAATGAATTAGAAGTGAGAAAAATATCCTTCTCCAGATTGTCATTTGAATCCATTAGAAAGCTTCAATTGATAATGGTCCTTGATCAAGTTGAGTATGATGGCCAACTATTACAAGATGGTGAATTCAATGAAGTTGCTAATAACCCTATACCATTGCCAGATTGGGCTAAAGAAAAGGTTACATATTTGGAATTCATTATGAAGACAATTATGAGATTCACCAAAAGGTTGGTGGAAATACAGACTTCTAACTTGATGAATCAAGGAATTGAGTTCACATTTGATATCATAGAGGAGGAACAAGAGTACACAAATGACGATGAAGAAGCTGCAAAAGACAATGATGAGGATGAAGATCAAGAATAAGAAGTAGTTTCTACCTCCTCCAAAGAAAAAATAATTGATAAAGATAAAGGAAAGAAGAAAGGAGAGAGGCAACCAACAACTAATCCTAGATTTTATAAGAGAAAGGGTGAATCTACAAAAGAAGCAAAGAAGTCGTGACTCAAGAAAAGCAATAAAACTAGTAAACCTAGTACCACTAAGCAACCTAGTAAACTAGTTTCCACTACAAAAGAGCATTCCTCTCTCCCCTACCCATACTAACACTTCCTCCACTTCAATCCCTTCGCCTTCACCTCCCATTTATATATCTCCTATTGCTTCTACTATCCTCCTATCACTTCTTCTCCTTGTACCATTAAAATTCCCATCACCACTTCCACTCATCCTATTTCACCTATAAACATTGATTCATCTCCCAACATCTCACCCACCTCTCAAAATTCTTCACCTTCTATGTCATTACCATAATTCACTATGTCCACCTTCTCATCTACCATTCCATCTGCTTCTCTCCCTTCCACTTCTCTTAACCACCCACTTGTCACATATGCCTAAGGAGGTGGTTGCTTAGTGTTGTCTAAGGTTAATAAGGTATTGTTAACCCAAATTTTTGGGGAAAATTCAATTCATACTTCTCAGGAAGTCTTAGAGCCTCCTTTCATGGATAATCTAGATAAGGTTTATGAAGAGTTGTAGACTTGGGAAGGAGATGAAGTTGTTGTACCTCCACACTTGATATTCCAAGGGAGCAATTTGACTAAGAAAAGACGTCAGGGAATGAGAAAGACAATTATTTTGAGGGGCAACTTGTAACATTCCCATTGTTCTACCCATTGTTTTTACTATGTTTTACCCACAAATGAACAATTTATACTACTAAAATTATGGCAATAATTTTTTTCTTTTCCATTTGAATAACAAGATGCACATTTGAAACATAACCATTTTAAACTTTCCCACTGCATAACAAAGAAACATTTCAATATTTCAAGTCACGATTTCAAATTACATAATTTCATGATGACATTTCCCATTTTCAATTTCTCATATAAGAATAGAGATGCATGTTTACATTCATAGCTTTCATGAGCTCAATGATATAGATATACAAACATAATACAATGATCTAGATGTCCCTAATATTGGTGCATACCTCCTAGATGTCCCCATCACTAGTGCATACATTCTAGGTGTCCCCAAACTGGCACTACATCCTCAAATCTTGGACGCCAACTATATGAGGGAGAGCATCACTCAAGCGCTTTTTTGCCAACCATAGACTTACTGCAGTTCCTCACACATCTACCTAACTGGTAAGATGGCCCTACCCTTTGATGAAGAGATTGATTTGGTAACCCCATAGTCCTAGCCTTCCTAAGCACAGTGTTGTGTCCTACATATCTAGAGCTACCATACATTGGCGACAAACTACATGCATGATTTTCTACCTAGTATACAATCCTGGATCACAATGAATTGACAATGTAAACAATGGCTACTTACACTACTTTGGCCAAAGAATTCAACACCCAGTACTTTGAGTGCAAGCCATATGTCCACCCACCCTTTAGCTCGATTTGGTATTGACCTTTCACAATCATAACACATTCAATCTAAGGTGATGACATAACAAACTATCCAATAAGGTTATTCCATTTCTCATCGATTATCCTAACCCCAAGAATACCCAAGACTTAACAAAATGAATAACTAGGTTACACCTTTCTCATGGATTATCTAACCCCAGGTATAGCCAAATTATAACAAATTGACTAACTATGTTACACCCTTTCCCATAGATTGTCTAACCCTAGGTATAACCATGCTAACCATACATGCATACATATTAAGTGACCAATTAGGTTACTCCCTTTCCCATGGATTATCTAACCCCAAGAATAACCAAGCTAACCTCCCATGTTCAAAATGATATTTTCATAAAAGTACGACAAGATAGCAACATATTCCACATTTCACTTTTTATGCAACATCCATAGAGTCTTGAAAAACTAAGTATAGTTCTTGTGGCATTAAAGCCATGCAAATTCCAATGTAGTATATATGTATTCCCATATAAAAGGGTTTCACCAATTCAAGACTCAACCATGAATCACACAATATTATCCCAAGGTAGGAAATAAATCAAGTTCATAAAACAAGCTTATCATGCATTCAAAATCAATCTTTCCCAAACAAAGACACTTATAAACAAATAACCTTTCAAACATAAATAATAGAGGAATAGAAATCAACATGCCTAGATTTATAGTTCCAACTGATAATACTGCTTTCTGAATTCAACTTTCACAATCATGATTGCTACTTCTTTTAATCCCAACTTATCTCCAAACTCTAGCCTCTTCACAAAGCTTTCAACAATTCCAAACTCACAAAGACAACTCTTTTTCTCACCAAAAACTCTCAAATTATGCTTGCACAAAAAACTACAATATAATTATGGATAAATAAATCAAAATGAATAATTGTAACAAAGGGTAGAGAGGATACCTCTATATATACTAAAATATGAGCATTTTAATGCTATAAATAAGCTACCAAATCTGTCACCTTCCTATTCTAAGTGCATCAACTAGGCTTAAGAGGTGAGAGGTGGATGATCAAAACATTATTTTGCAAACAGCAAAACAATCCACCTTCTCAATTAATAATGAGTCACCCATATCTTGATGACAACAAAGATTAAACTAAAAAAATGCAATCCACAAATTTCCTTATTGCAACATAAGTCGACTACCTTAGCTAGCTCGTGGTTGAGACTGAATCTCATGTCTATCAGATGGCTTTGCTTAGATATGGCACATGAAATAGACTTCTTTTAGTTCCCACTCTTTGCAAAATATGGTGCCACCTTCATACTTTATGCACCTTATTTTATGTGTGGTTTTTAGACAAATTCAACAACGTTTGAATCAACATTTGCTTATACTTTAAGCGTTGTTCATAATTCTTTTGATTTATTCCTTTAGGCATATAAGTGCAACATTAAGCTTTTAGCCATTTATAATGTATATGACAACACTTCAATAATGTGTTATGTTTATTACAAAGCACTTTTAATATATATCAAACAATATATAACATATATATAATATATATATATATATATATATATATAATATATATATATATATATTTATAATATATACATACATATATACATTAATATAGATATATATATATATATATATATATATAATTATATT